>CM076669.1:2305316-2396131 GCA_038496675.1 Rachycentron canadum | reverse complement strand
CACCCCCTCCTGTCCACTTAACACACACCCCCCCACCACCACCACCAACTCCTTCTCCAAGCAAAAGATTAACAGATTAGAAGTAACATGATTGCCTGCTTCCTCGTTTCTTTTGTGCCTGCTGCCTCTTTTCCTCTTTTTTTTTTTTTTTTTCAGGAAAAACTGAGGAGAGGGGAGGGAGAAAAAAAAAAAAATCATCAGCTCTATGATTTGCCTCTTTGCGGCCCCCGTCTGCAATATCAAGCTATTCGAAAGCACTTACTGTGCCCACTATTCTAATTTCATCTGTCATTCTCGCTCTGTACTGTATCACATGACACATTATGGCCCCCCCCCCCCACACACACACACAGACAGACACACACACAGACACACACATTCATTAGAATTCGGCACAGATGTATAGTGTGAACGGGCCTATTTCTCCAGTCTAGTGTACAGAGGCCTATCACACACCTCAGCAATGCGTAACCAATAACTGAAAAAAAAAAAAAAAAATGAAAAGAGATAGAGGGAAATGAAGTGCAGTAGATGACAGAAAAGAGAGGTGGAGGAGAGAGCAGCGCTGGATGGAGAGAGCAGAGGAGATAGAAGTGAGGATAAAAAAAAAGAGGGGGGGGAGGTTGGGAGAGAGAGAGAGAGAGATGGTGGTGGTTTTAGTGAGAGGAGGAGAGTGGTGAGGCAAAGGATGGAGGATCTAGCAAGCTGGGTGGCATTAGCAGGGAAAGCCTCTCCACTTTTGCTGGATAAGAGATGGCCCTGGCCAATGATGTGGAATGGTTCTGATTGGCTGAGCCTGATCCCCCAGCAGAGCGAACCGAGCTCCTCTCCCGGAGCCCGGAGCGCCACCGTAACACTGTCGGATATTTCATACTTCACTCTAACAGCCGTGACCGCTGCAGGGCGCCGCAACTCTGACCCGGTCCCCGCTCTGTTCAACAGCTCACACCGCGGCCCGACAAACTGGGACGGCTGCAGCAACCAGCGGCCCGATCCTGCAGCATTCAGGAGGCTGAACACCATGAAAACCGCCTTTGTGTTTGACCGCCACCACTACAATTAGCACAGACATAACATAAATTTATTTGCTTTAACCCTATTTGACCCATGGAAGCATCTAAAAATCAGGTTGTCTTAAGGGCGTTACTGCTCTGCGATGGTGTCAATCAGAGCGTCTCCTTCAGAGGCCTCGCTGTCAGCTGCTTGTAGCCAAAGTCAATGGGATCAATCCTGTATTTTTCTGATCTCAGAGTGAGGAGAAGCTGCTCTGAGTTTATTGTAGTGACAGAATAAAGACAGAGAGACATGGACAATAAGATATTTAGAGCGTTAGAGGCTTTGGAGCTGATTTTTCATCATTACTGCTCCAAAGAATGAGCAGAACTCAGATCAGATAAAGAGAGAAACTTCAAATCAGCTCTAGAACAACACAAACACATGTGTGTAACCTTCTGTGTTGAGCTTTTCTTCTGTTATTATGGTTTACAGTGATTTTATCTAGAAAATAAGGAAAAGTTGTCAGTTTTTTGTTTTTTCCTGTTTTCTGAGCCACTTTTTTGACTGAGATACATAATAAGCTGAGGTTGGGCCTAAATCCTAAACATGTGGAACACTTTCATTAAAAAACTGTAAAATGATAAAGACACAGCCGGTCGTTGGTCTTGAGATGCAACAACCCCCTGACTTCAATACAGTTGGCTTTCACACCTCACCATGTAAACCCTGACAGTTGGGGGTCGTCCATGCTTCATGGCTACAACCATGACTACTTCTGGGCATCCTGACCTCACTGTTACCTAGCAAACCAGCTGGCTATGATTATGTAGCATGGAGACTTTGGCAGCAGGGGCCGCGGCGCCATCTGGCACAGCGGGAGGTCTTTCCCAGTGGGCTGGTCGACCCGTGGCCCTGCGGCAGTGAGAGTCCAGCAATGCTGCTGATGCGCAAAGCAGAATAATAAAAAATCATAAACAAGCAGGTGAATAAAGCAGGGACAGTCTATGTTTCCTCTGATCCCAAAGAGGCTGAAAATATTGCTACCTGGTTAAAGTTATGTGGTTTTAGGTTAAATATATCCCTCATACACACTCAAAAAAACTAAATTTGACTATATTTTTTGCCGTCTTTTCTCTGCTTGGAAATCCTTACTTATTTGCTATAAGTGCTGCTGCCAAGTGCATCTTCAAACTTCTTTTTAAGGGCATATCAGTGTCTCCTACCCGGGCAAACACAGCAAAAAAAACCTGCTCTTTGACTCACCAGGAGTCCACCCTCTTATTTGGGTCTTGACTCGGCACATAACAAGATGAACTGAGTGCAATTTTACCGACAGTTTTCACAAAACAACAGATAGTTAAACTATTTAACACTGACAGCTACAGCAGATATGGCTGAAGTGGATTGGCTCCAATTTAGGATTCACTATATTTAACACAATTAACAGCATGTAACAAGCCGCTAAGTGACTTTACTTGAAGTGTTAATTAGATTTGATTATTTTAGATAAAACTTAAATGATGCTTGAAGGGAGACAGGGTCACGGCAACAGCAGAGAAATAGAGAGAGTTGTTAGGGAAGAGAAAAAAAAATATTTAGTTAGAATAGAGGCAATTAATAATACAACATAATGAGAGATGAGTTATATGACAGAGGGACAGTAGAATCTCTGACAGGTCAGTACAGTAGATGTGATTATCAAACAGAGATGTAAGAACTGCGAATCGAACATCTTTTCTTCTTTGTGCCACACAGTTTGATCCCGTCTTTATCTGCGGTCTGCCATATGGCCCCACGCCTGTCCTCTTTTCTATCCACTGTCCAGACTGACTGCTTTATGGCTGAACACCCGACAGGAAGCTTACGGCTGCGAGGTCAAACCTAAAGTCCGAAACCTCAAAGGGCCTCACGGCGAGCGGCGGGCACAGCCGTAGATTACTGTCTGGCCGTGGCCGACTGCAGACAAAAGGAGCGGACTGTCACGGGGGCCCCTTTTTTTTTTTTGAATGTTTTCGAGATTGAGACCGAGGCCGTGTTTTTTTTTTTTTTTTTTTTTTTTTGAAGTCGAGTCTTATCGCGGCGAGCTGCACAGATGAACTGCTCTGTATCCTCGCTTTTATCAGATCAGATGCTGACAGGATCAACGTTAGCAGGAGGCGATTCAGCAACTTGGAAAAGCTGCTGGAGGACATAAAAGGCTTCCTGAGAGACGAGGACGAGTCGGCTTTCTCCTCGTCCTCATCCCTCCCCTTCTCTCACTAATGTGCCTCTACACGTCTTCATGTGGGCTATGCTTGCAGTTATTTCATGTCTGCATCTGTCACATGTGGGGAAGCTCCCGGATTAATGGTTAAGATGTGAACCGCTGGATGCAAACATCTCTTATTGGGCAAAACAGTGGAAAACAAATTCAAGTGTCATCAGAATCCGTAAATCCTGATACTACACTTCCAATTATTCTCAGCACCTAATGATTTTCAGCAGCTAATTATTTCTAATGACGCTGCTTTTGAACTGTTTCTCTCCGGTTTTTCCCTCCAGAGGTAAATAAGCCTCAGATATCAGAGTTACATGATCCCAGCCACTCATTTAAAGAACTATCAGCTCAGTGCACCGTCCCAGCGCCTGTAATGTGCCTGCTGGATGAATTTTCAGCACCGTGGGGAGATTTTCTCCACGCACAGCGCCAAGTGATTAAGCCTTAACCGGTCACTCGGTTCTCAGGCGGCTGTTGTTCATGTTGGCGCCAGTGAAAATTTGAAATTTTGGCTCTTCCCGTACCACGGCGGTCAGGTTCTTTTACCTTATACATGAAAAGAAGCTATGACTTTTTAGTCTGAAAATGATGAGGTGATTCAACAAGCAGCAAATTCTGATAAATAATCAATCACAGTCAAGTTGTGTTTTCAGCAAAAATGCCAAACATCAACTGATTGAAGTTTCTCAAATGTAGAAGTCTGTTTTATGTTAATGTAAACTGTATATATTTGGGCATTTGGATGTCAGGGCGCACAAAACAGGCTATTTCATTAAATATTTATAATATTTTATTGAACAAACTGTTGAAATAATCAGCCATAATCAAATTGTTGGAGCCCAGGACGTGTTATGTTACTTTCTTGCTGTAGTTTGTGGAGTTAATAGATTTAAATGTTGGCAAAAATAAAGAATAAAAACACAGCAAAACAACCACGGAAACGTTCAGACTGATTCACTTTGTGCTGAATCACAGCACAACACACAGACACACACACACACACACACACACACTCGTTCAGCTGCAGCAGATTGTCGTCCGCGTATCAAGATGTGAATCAGATCTGTCGCAGTGGGTGAGATGCTTGATTCTGGCTGATACAGTCTGTTTGAAGCAGCGAGTTCCTTTTAATATGAGCTTTTTAAACATATTTTCTGGATGACAAACAAAAACTGCAAACTTTACCGAAATGAATCAAACTAAACTCCCTTTAGAATCCGTTCAGATCTGCACGGTGTTGCGTTTGATGCGTTAATAAATGCTCAGTATTGTCCCATAGATTGTTCAACGTGGACTCCACCAGCTCTCCTACATACTCCACGTGCTTTGTTTTCGCTTGCATGTGTGCTCGCAGATGCTGTGGATGTTTTCTGCCCCCCCCGCCCCCCGCCGCTCACCCACCCCACACCCCCGACTTGGCTCCAAATAGCTGCACTTCCTCTCCATCGTAGCCGCTGCCTTCAGCTGGAGATTATACTGGGAAAGCGAAGGTTATTGGCTACAGTGCTCAGCGGATGAGAAGGGATCAACCCCAGAGAGAGGGAATATACCTTCAGGTGAGAAATTAATTGAGCCTGTAGATTTTGGTTGCAGTGAGATACCTCAGCTGATAGGCCACATTCTCGCTCCCTGACTGTGTATCTTCCTTCTCAAATACCCTAAGAACATTTTAGCACTAGTTCATGGAGCACACTGAATAGAGAGGCATTAGGTCTGAGAAGTCAGACTTTATACATGTGCCTGTCTGCAGCAGTCAGGCCTGTTTTCCCTTCAGTAGAGCTGATGACTCCATAACCACATCCACGAGGCAAAGCGATGTCAAAAAACCAGGAAATCACAAGTAGCACTTAAATTATCCTGTTTCATTTCTTGAACTGAGGGAAATAAAAATCTTGTGTGTGTGTGTGTGTGTGTGTGTGTGTGTTTGTGTGTGTGTATGAGAGAGAGAGTGCGTTCACTGTTTGCATGTGGGGCAAGGTTTCCATAGAGACTAGGCCAGCTAATCCGACGAGCTGTGGAAGACGGAGAGAACAGGTCTGAAGTGCTCAGCATTACGGCGGCTTCTAAAAGCTCCCTGCCTCTCAGCGCCTTAGTCTTCATTACCTCCACATCCCCTTTTGATTGGCTGCGTTTATCCTGAGTACCCCAGGTTTGGGAGGGAACCGTAACCCCATACACCCTCCCTGCCGCCAACAACACACACCGCCGGCATCGTTCAAGTTGTCATAGCAACCCCTGAAGGAAAGAATTTGGACTCATAAACTCGATATTGTATCACGTTCTGTACCCGGTGGTTTAAAGACAATACACCATTCTCCTCTGGCCCTGTCATGAACCACAAAATGGCACAAAATAGCAACTGCGGTTCTGTGGGTGTTCAGGTGACATATAAAAAAAAAAAAAAATAATGGATTTTGCATTTTTCTGTCCTTGGATGTGCTAAGTGGCAAGATAATGTGCCTTTCTGTTCAGATTGGATGGTGTTAGTTTGTGCAGCACTTTGGCAAGCGTTCAGTCATCCTGTGACTGAAATAGAAAAATTAGCCGGGGGTCTTAAGCCCCTCCGTTCGTGCCACGCAGCGCTCAGTGTGTTCACGTTGCTTATCAGGAGTCAACTCGAACACTCCAGCTCAGTTAGGGTTGAGTAAACGCTGGCAAGACACTGGACCCTCACCATGATGCCTCGGTTGTGGGGTGAAAGAAGCGTTCAGGTTCTATATTTTCAGTCGGTTAATTTTCGCCAGCAACTCAGTCGTTCGGTGTCGGGCTGAGTACAGTCGGCTTATCGGAGCAATGGTTGATGAGAGTAGTGAGACTGAACCAAAACAGTTGAATCCAAAGAGTTGGTGAAAACTAGCAGTGAGTACATTCACTTTCCACTTTATGTTATCTGTAGTTAGCATAAAAATACTGATTAATGCAACTTTAAAGGTACATTTATGAGCTTTTTCAAGAGTTGGATACTGAGGTTATGCATCTTTTGCACTGATGCAGATTAGGATGCACATGCATGATGTTGTAGCCGGTTGTAACTGGTCTGCTAATCTATAACAATGCAACATATTTGCTAAGCTCCTTTTTTTAAACGTAAAATCTTGACTCGTCTCATGACAAGTAATTATTTATTGCTATTATTGACAATTCGAAACTCCAACATTGGGACAGTCCAGGGAAAGTCCAAATTCAGTCTTGGGGTGACTTCTGTTTGGCCAGATGCATTGTGGGTAAAAATACAAAGGGAAAAAAGCAATTTGAACATTGCTGTTTTTACCCAAGTGCAGTCCCATAGTTGTTACTACTATTGAAGGCCTTTTATATATGTTTTGTTTTTGCTACACAGCCAACATTAGCATTAGCATTAGCATTACTGAGCCTCTTGTTGTTATTTTCTTCTAATGAAGTTAGCATGCTAACCAGCTAGCCCCGGCCCGTCTCTGTAAATCTTTGTATTCGAACAGCGCTGTTTTTACCCAAGTGCTGTGGCACTCTCAGTCCCAGTTGTTAATATATCGTTATTTCATGCATAAATTATCACTGACGTGTGTATGTGTAAACACCCCCACAGGAATTCAGTGTAAACAAGCGACCATGTATTACTAATCTTCGGAGAACTTATTCTGCTTGGTGTTAGAACTGTAAAAGATGCACCAGAGCTTACATTTGCATTTAAAAACTACAGTAGAAATGATATCAAACCAAGTGAATGTTGAGATATTAATAGAAATATCTGTATTCCTGCAAAAAAAAAAATAATTTCATATTCAAAAGATTTTTCAAGAGATTTTTGTAAATTGTAACATTTTATTCATGGAGGAATAAAAACTGCAAACCATAATCTATCAATATGGCTTAGGTGTAACAAAAGGATGAAATACATGGATGTATGTGATGATATTAAAGGTGCTTTTTGTAAGTTTTTCTATTTCTATTCTGCTTTTGCTTGTTTTTCTTCGATTAAAGTTAGCGCGTTGATCAACCGACCCCGACCTGCCTTGTCACTTTCCGATACTGAGTCAGTGCGGCGTCCAGGCCGCCCTGACGGACCAGCTGCTCTATGATAAACCTCTTGTCTTGACAACGCCACAATGGCTGTCAGTGGCTGTTATTGCTAACGCCGGCTATGTCGCAACAGCAACAGAATCGAGTTCTGAAATCTTTGCATTATCACAGTTTGAGCCTTTGGGCCCCATAAAAATGAAACGTCACGTAAAACTTTATAGGAAATATTTTTGTGCGTAGTTATAATGACTCTAAGGTGCATACATTATGGGTCTAAAAAGTATGGGCTCAGCTTTTATTCAGATAGATGGGGTGTTGTCTTGGAAAAACACTTTCCAGTCGTCTTAATAGGTCCACGGTGTGTGCTGGGTGAATAATTTAGGTTTAAATCAATGTGCAGTCATAATGACAGACAATACCCAGGTCTCCTATGTGTTACCTCAGTGGAAGGAAACGATAAAACGTTAACTAACATCAAGATTTCAGGGAATCAGCGTCCACGTTTTTCAGCTTTTGAGCAACTGACGTACAAAATGTCTTTAATGCTAAACACTGAGTTGTGTCTGTAACATGAAGAGTCATTTGGCTGTGACCCTTGACCCACACCTTCATCAGAGACCTGGCCTCACATCACGGCAGGTACCAGCCAAAAAAAGTCAGTGATTCCCCTTCAAAAATACGGACTTCAAAGCACACACACACACACACACACGCGCGCGCATACACACATACCTATACTGGTCTTTCCTGCCAAGAGGAAATGCATTGGTCACCATTATTTCATTCCCAAAAGGCTAGGCTTTCATCTTGACTCAGCATCCTCTCTTTATTTCTCTTTCTTTCTCTCTCAAACACACATGCAAAATCACCTGCTGAAAGCTTTTCATCCTGTTCTTTCACACCTTCTATTCTCATTTTAGACTCACCCTGACCCACATACTTTTTAGTCCCCTCTAAATTCTTCCACGCTCTCACCCCTTTCTTTCGACTTCGTTTCGACCTCTGCGTCTCCTTTTTCTGTTTTCTATGTCTCTTTTAGTTTACCGTGCGGATTATGTTTCTTTCCTTTTTCTTTTTTTTTTGAGGGGGGGGGGGATATTGCCGGTACTCTACACATTCAGTATCATTTTAATTTCAAGTTTTATTTTTTGTTATTGTGAGAAAAAAACACTGCAACTTTGACACTAAAATGCTTTTCTATGACACGGGGATTATGACAAAAGAAATAAAGTAATAAACAGGACTGACCCAGGTGTTTTTGAGGCTCTAACCAGAACATCTCTCCAAAACTAAAATTCATCTAAAGGGAGGCCCAACACTGCAGCATTATTGATTATAGTACACTAACTTTTTAAAGTCATTTTATGGTGACATTATTGCCCATTTTGGAGCTGTAAACACAATGTGAAGACCAACAGACTCCTCTCGTGTTATATTGGGGGACATTTCTGTTTTTTCATCTTTGTGTTCAGATAATTATGTGTCACTCAAGAAAGACTGTTCACTGTAATAGTAGCTCATAAAACAGAAAAACAAAAAAACGGACAACAATTTTTCCTTAAACTGTTTGTTGTAAACCACTTAACTTTACGCACATGTGTTTGTGTTGTTCTAGAGCTGATTTGAAGTTTCTGTCTTTATCTGATCTGAGTTCTGCTCATTCTTTGGAGCAGTAATGATGAAAAATCAGCTCCAAAGCCTCTAATGCTCTAAATATCTTATTGTCAACGTCTCTCTGTCTTTATTCTGTCACTACAATAAACTCAGAGCAACTTCTCCTCACTCTGAGATCAGAAAAATACAGGATTGATCCCATTGACTTTGGCTACAAGCAGCCGACACTAGGCCTCTGAAGGAGACACTCTGATTGGCTGTGACATCACCCACTGGAGCCAATAGGAGTGTCCCATGTAGAGACGTGACTCTAGACGTCACTATCAAAGATGGAGGATGAGAACGGATGGATAAACACACAGAAGTAAAGCAGCAATGCTCCAGTCAAAGGCTCAGACTGATCCAAACCTTAACTAACTCCGTTCATGAGTTTATCACTGGAAGTAAATGTCGCACATGAGCAAGTCAGGGCTTGTTAGAAAGAGCTGATCCTCTAGTTAATGAGAAAAAAACAGCATGTCTCTAACTCAGGCCGTAGGAGCAATTGTGGAAGTGTGAACGCATCTTAATAGTAATGTTCAAATGTTCAGAGATTGGATTGCAGCCTCCAAAAAGATCACAATCTTGAACACAGTCTGAAACCAACATGAAGTTGAGTTTTAGAAGTCATGAGCTGTCCTAACGTGTACCTAATAAACTGATCAGTGTGTGTATACTTTTCCTTTCCCACTGGCCCAGTGTGTCAGTCTAACCCTCATCATATATTCTCATAATGTGAATCTGAAGGTCTAATTAGGGTAAGGTCAGTCTGGTAAAGTGGTAATCGCTTCCTATCAACGGCACTATCATAAATTATGTAGAACAGCCATGAAATGATATTTATGGCTGTGGCTAGGCCTGAAGTGGCTATTAGCCATGCTGGTTAGCAAATGAAACGTCCCCGTAGTCTTTTAATTCTCATAGGAGATGATTCATGGTTACTGAGGGAGAGGGAGACCAGATGAAGGCTGGGGTTACAGGGCTAAAGATTATAACCTCGACCAAACCGCGCGTGTCTGCCTGTGTGTGATATTGCGCGCATGCACACGTCTTGCGTCCTCTCTGGCATTAATGTGAACCCGAGCGTGTGTTTAATTGGTGGCTGTGGTGCTCTTTCCAGAGCCGTGTGCGCCTGACGGGCGCTGCAGCGTTCGCACACGTATACGCGCACGCACTCAATGCCGTCTATAAATCCATAATGGGAGGAAAGACAATGGCACGTGAGGTAATTTCTCTCCAACCACACCCACCAGGCTCTAATTGCACTGCAAGACATGTAAAGGAAAATCAGCGGCTGTGCGAAGAGACTGTCAAACTCGGGGAAACACTGTGGCTCTGACAACTTTAATTGGTAGTTGTCGTGTATATCCCTGTCTTCATTAGCAGCCCAAGACTACCTGCTTCTCCTCCCACACACACAGACACACACACACACAGGCACAGCTATTGGTGAAAAGGTCATTAGATGTGGCTTGGTTTAATAGCAGATTGTCATCCAGAGCTGCCGATGTTCCACAGACACTTACATAAAAAAAAAAAAAAAAAAAAGCACCTGCAGGTATTTTCATTCACTTAATTCAAATTTTGTGAATAGCTGCTCCTATGCATTGTGGGGGATCTGTGGCTTTTGAAATAAGCAATTACAACAGAACAACTGACAGGACCTTTTTTTTTTTTTTTTTTCCTCAACTGCCTCCAACCTCTGAAGAAATTTTAAGCAAGCAAGCAAGCACGACTGAAAGGATATTGCTTAGAAGGCTGAAAGAACATTGCTTAAGAGTTACACTCTCAAAATAGATTTTTTTTTTTTTTTTTTCATTGCAATGTGACAGATTTTTCTTGCTACAAGCGAATCATCTCAAACCCTGATTCAAGACGAGCCGAGCTTCCTGATCCTGCAGTTGTCATTCATATGAGCAGCCCGTCGGCATTAATAAAAAAATTTTTAAAAAAAGCAGGCCACCAATCACAACAGAGCACCCTATCTAAACTACCAACTGGAGGACTGGTGTCAATGCAGCGACATAGTGTAAGGTCTATCCAACATGCATTATATACACAAAGATATGAGCGCCACTATCGTTGACAGTATGAATGCGAGCCCTGTAAGAGGCAGACGCTCTCGGTGGCCAGAGTGAAGCCATGCATTATTGAGGAAGGGCTTAGGGGGGTAAGAGTGGATTAGTCTGATATTAACCTCCAGAGGAAGAGAGAAAAGGAAGGGGCTGACATGATGAGGATCACCCCTGGCCATTTAAACTGCTTTAATTAAATCCTGGATGGAGAGGCCACCACTCAAGACCTGGAGAATGTGAAGAAAGAGGAGAGGAAGAAGATGATGATGATGAAGAAGGAGAAGGAGTAGAGACTGATTGGAAAAACAGAGGATAGGAAATAGGCGAGGAAGGAAAGAAAGGAGGAGGGGACAAGGAGGAGAAGTGTGTGTGTGTGTGTGTGTGTGTGTGTCTGTGTGCGAGTATGTCGGTGTGTGTCGGTGCTCGCTTGCAAAACCTCCCACTGTGATGAGGCAGACTAATGAGTTAGCCTTTTGCCATGCTGGTCACATGTGCGTGTGGCTGACAGGGACCGGGGCGAGCTGATAAATCAGCAGCAGAAATGAGATTTATAAAAACCTGATCTCCATCTCAACCTCCTGCCTCGCTCCCCGGCCACCCTGTCACCTTGCTATCTTCATCTGCAGAACGTAGAGGGGCTGGGGGGGGCAGTAGGAAAGGTAGCTTTCTGTAAAAGAAAAGCCTACGTTAGCATCTAGCATTACAGTGCGTCACATGACTAATAAAGTGGCTGTTTGCTGTAGCTGTCGACGCAGTCGGTTGATTATTTACGATTATCTCCCCAAAGAAGGTTTTATGTTTTGTTAATCAGCTCCAAAACCTGGGATCACTTTTTAGTGGAATTTGGTTGAAAGTTAGTCCAGGATCCGAGGAATGTTTAGCAGTAATTTCATATAAAAATAGAAAGGGCGTATTCCATTGGTACGGACAGGACATCACACTTTATCTTTTGACACTAAATAGGTTGTGTGCTATGTAAAGATTAGGCTTTGATAAGCTTTAGTTTCAGCCTAGACTACAACAGTATTTCCATTGTTTTCCCCAATTTTTTGTGACTGGAATAAATTTGGATTTGAATTCTGGTTCCAGCGAAGCTACCTACAGATTTGTCACACAGCCTGTTATTTCCCAGAAGCTGCTGCAGCCTATACTTATGTGAACGAAAATATGAAATGTTGAATTAAAGCGTGTTTTTCGCTTGTTGAAGCTGCTTGACTGAGATGTTACGTGCAACAAATGTGGATCATTCTGCGTCTGTTTGGCAACGGAGGAGCAGCCCACTCTGAGCTCCAAAACCACTCCTCACTGAGGCTGCGTCCATCTTTATTTACAGTCTCTGGGTCCAAGTGACACTTCTCACTTCTTCGTGTCACAGCCTGGACTCGTCCTGTGAAATGGTTGCGACAAGGAGCCATCTATTTCCCTTGGGAGCTGGTAGAGACCAAACCTGGACTTACATGTCGGAAGTGGTTACAACTCAGAAATGAGCTCAAAGATTTTCTTTGTCAACACCACGTATCAATGTAATGCTAACATTTTAGCCACATCGATGTCATAAGATTAGAATATCTCAGTGTCACGATAAGTTGATTGTGCTGCCCCCAAGGGACCAAAAATCTATTAATACAGGTTTAAACTAATGTCAGATGGTTGGCAGACGTACATGCTCTAGTATCTGTCAGGCAGATGGCTTCTATTTTATGATTTCTGTATTTAACAGTATTGTCATTGCTGCGCCTTACTGCGCACTACACCTCCAAAAAAAAGCACAGAAAAGGAAACTCCAGATGTCCGAGCCCCACCCAGTGGGTGTCAGCGGCGCCGTTTGTGAAAGTTCAGTCTTGATTCTTGGAAATAGTCACTTGAGCACAAAGCCTTGATACAAGCTGACGACTGTTTCATCTTGAGCTTTCACGGCGTCACGCGGCCTTCACAAGGTCTCTAAAATTAGAACAAGGACACTTCACAATGTGATGCAATCTGGAAAATAACATTCATTCATTTAGAAACAGGACACCACACCAACTGTGGCCTTAGTGTCGGTTTGGTACAACAAAAGGTGCAGTTTATTGCAAAGCTGTTGCACCGAATTGCATTAAATTGCAATATGATGCTTGACGTGAAAGCAAGCGCAGGGAATTTTGGATCCAAGTTGGATTTGAAGTTAAAAACTTTGCAGAAGTCGACTTTGTTTTGTGTCCTGTCATGTTGCAGTGATATTTGCTCTCACAAAGATGAGCTACACATTTGTTGCTTGAAACTCTGACTTTTATTGTGCATTTGTTTGCCCTTTTCTGATAAGAGCTACAGCGAAGCCGTGTGTGCACACGCAGTATCCAGGCAAACAGAGACGAAGCTCATATCAAACACTTCATCAGACTCATCTAGGGTCTTAAATGTAATTGTGTCTCCGTGTGGTGTGTACTCATTGTCTTAGTATTATCAGTCAGCAGTAAAGTGCAGCTCATTAGAAGTGCTATTACAATATTCTAATAAGAGAAGCCACAGCGAGGCGTGAAGACACAGTGTTTGATTATCTCCACTCCGCCTCGCTGGCTCCACCCCTGCGCACCCCGATCCGTCCTGTCTGATGCATCCGCAGCGCCGCGTGGTTTAATCGGCTCACGTATAATGAGGAAGCCCACGGCCAGGTAGAACAAAGCTCAGGAAGTGACTGTGTTCATCAAAGAGCGAGTGCACGCACAAGATGATCACAACACAGGGGTTTCTGGATTCATAGCCAATGGTCGGTGGTTTGGTTCTACGGTCGAAATGTTATTTCATACTTTGATGATATTTTATAACATACAACTTTGTCTTTTAGTCAATTAAGACAAAATATATTATGTATATAATAATATAAAATAAATAGATACTGAAATATTTATTTTTCCAAATCTCAGTCAACGTATTAAATCCTGTAAATCCAATATTGCTTGATATTGATTGATTTGAAACACTGCACACAATGACCTGTTACAACTGGAGCTACAACAATTTATTGATGAATCGATTAGTCGGTCAACAGGCGATCAAATAGCTGCCCCTGTGAGAGCATTTCAGACATTTTTGAAGCAGATAAACAGAATATCTTTGACTCCAGGACTGATAGTCAAACATATCTAATGTTTCATGATGATTTTAATGGGGATTTGTCTCTTTTTGACGTTTTGTCAACAAAACTATGAATCAGTAAATGCCCGAGAACAAAAATAATCCCCAATGATAAAGCAAAATATCTTCTGCCTTACAAACAACCGGTTACTCACAATAGACTTTCTCCTGCCTGATTCAGAAACAGGCTAAAGGGCTGTCCATCGTGGAGCATCGAGGTCACAGTGGTCAACTGAGATTTTGGTCAGTCCCACAACTTCCGTCAGAATTACGAAAACACATCGACTTCTCAAACCTCTCCTGCAGCTTCCTCTCACCGCTCACCTGTATTCGCAGTTTGTCCAAACACTCACCTTTTATGGCGAAATACAAAATGTCCCACTTAATTCTCACCCTGGTGATAAACTGGAGACTAAAAAAAAAAAAAAACAAAAAAAACAAAACAATGTACACTGTACACATATCGAGCATCACGTGGCCTCCAGCTGCCCGAGCGCGCACGGAGGTAAAATCAAACCAATTTTTAAACAGTACTGCCCCCTCCCATCACATCTAATGGCTTTCTCTTCTTAATTAATATTCCATTAGTTTACAGTTTGGAACGATCCCTCACTCTGTTACGACACGTCTTGCCACAACACATCACATCAAGTGAGGAAAGATAACAGTTGATTTGACAAAATTAAATGAATGAAAGAATGGATAAATTAAAGTAGGCACGACTACATCTGAAGCCCGTGGAGAGGAAACTAACCCAAGCTAAATAGCTCAATGACTGATTCGCTCATCGGGCCAGTGTTGGCACAGAGGAGTAGAGAAACCTCTCCTCAAAGGCCAGGCAGCCATTAGCAGGCCAGAGATAGTGGTATTCTCCACACACAGCCGGCCTCCATGTACCGCGCTGTAATCTGTTGAATTATATTGATTTTCCTCACCTCAGTTTCCAAAGCCATTTACAGTATGTTGAGGCCGGAGATGGAGACAAACAGTGAATTCACAAAGGAATTCCTACAACCTGCAGATCAAAGCTTCCTTGTTTCTCTCACATCAAACAATGAGTATTAGCAGAGGGGCTCATCTTTAAATGACGTGAATAAGCCAAATTGTATTTTTGACACGGACATGCACATTTTCTTTTCCCGCCTCGTCTGAAAACGCCACTGCGCTGGTGAAACTTGCTGTGCAGAAGTGGGAGGAGGTGTGCGTGTGTGTCTGTGTGTGTGTGGGTGGGGCGGGGGGGCATTAGGAACCAATTCGGGCCTTTTTCTTTCAGATGATTCAATCCCTCCAACCATCTGAGGGTGGCAGGACCGTCCATCTGTTGAGGGGACGGTGGGATGAGGTTTGTGTTTTCAAAGAGCCGTACGACCGCGCACGACCCTCGCACTGGAGGTTCCCTGATGAAATCTTGCGCAACCAGCGCCAGGCTTGGTAACACACAAACCAAAACTGGTTTGCAGTAAATTGGTTGGCTGCACCGCGAGGCTTTTAATATCGATGGGGCTCAGCATGTGAGTTGCAACCTTCTTTGTACATACATGCAATTCCCTGAACATACATCGTCTTGAAGCAAACACCGTTGTAGTTATGTAGAGTTTGGTCCGTCTCATGCATATTACTTAATTACTTGAGCTTTGTTTTTATTGAAAACCGTTGATTTTTTCATTTTCCGTTTTTTTTTTTTTTTTTGACCCAAATATATCATAAAATAGTGAGAAATGCTTATTAGATGCTCACAGAGCCCAATGAGACGTGCAGTAATTGCATGTTTGGTACATTCAAGGCGGAGTGTTACAGAATGGAGAGAAGTATCCAATCATTTATGTGTTTCCGGTGTCATCCCATTGGTTTGTGATCTGCTGTTCCTGAGGTTGTAATTTGACTGTCAGCCATCTTGTTTTTTTTTGTTTTTTTTTTTAAACCAGGAGAAACCATCTTTTGAGGAGAAGGTGGAGCTGAGGAGGAGTGAGGGGTGGAGCTGACCTGCTCTGTACTCTATTCTGATTGGATGGCACAGTCTGTCAATCACACAGTAGCCACGCCCCCCAATTCATCCCCTGCTTCATGGTCTATTTTCCTCTAAATGGACCATCATTTAAAAAATGAACATCATGTTGTATTGAAGACTTGAAACTAGAGACTGAGACCATAAACTCATTAGGAAAACGTTTACTGAGCTAATAAATCAAGGGAGAAGTAGGGACATTTTCACATAGACTCCAATATGTCCATTTGTATATCCAGTCTATGCTTTTGACCCCACGTGATGTTATCATCCTTAAAAGCTAGATAGCTAACTCCATGAATAATACAAGGTGCCTTTCCATTCCTGCTTATTGCGCAAATTTGAATTGCAAACTTAAAAACGGTTAATGGACGTTTTGAATGACAAAAAAATTCCAAAAAAAAAAATAATTTGACTATTTCACACATCAAAATTGAAATTAAGGCACTTTTTTTCACACTCAAGGTGCACGAGGAGAAAATCCACCTTTATTCACACAACGTAACTAACAACCCTGACTTTTCTAAAAAAAAAAAAATAAAAAAATAAATCTGAATTTCTTTTCAAAATATCTTCTATTTTGTGCAAAACTGCAATAAAAACCTGGCTACTGACAAATGGTCACAAATATGGCATTGAAAACACTTGTCATCAACATAACTGTGCAGGTTGCTGCAAGTCACATTCCAGTAATAGCTCTTAAAATATGAATATTTCATCAGTTTTGGAATATTTTGTCCATCATCATGAAAAGTTAAATGCCCTCAGCAACCACTTCCGCAACGTCCAAGACGACTGCAACTCACTCACAACAACAAATCTACCAACATGAAGACGGTTTCAGGCCGAGCGAATGGAGTCAAACTACATGACTGTTCAGTCTGAATATTTCGAGACTTCAACCAGCAAACGATCTGTGATTGTGTTTGATAGGAGGACAATCAAAATCTTTTTTTTTATTTTTTTTTATTGATTTTCTGCTGATTATCTAATCATTTCAGCAAATTCACTACACAATTCGCAATCAAACAATGCAATTTCCAGTGCAGTTCTTACTGTGGTGCATGCGAGAGTGAAGACCTCAAAGACCCTGACGCTGAACTCGAGGCACACAAAATTCATACAGCCAGCGAATGCATCGGAAACATCTTTCCTTGTTCTACGAAGCCAGATCAGCGTATTGGTGTCCTTCAGAATAAAATACCTCTAATGGTGGCAATCAGCCCTTGCTTCTCTATCCACAAGGGCACGACCCTCTCCGCTGTATCCTCCAACATTAGGTCACGTGGATGTAAATCACAAGTTCTGCCACGATCAGAGAGTTGTATCTGGGTTTAAGGCCAGCACATCCCTTTACTGAACGCACAATTTAATAAATAATGCCCTTTTCTAACGCCTCTTGCAGCTGCCTGTGTTTCTCAATCGCATTTAATCAGCTTCCTCGATATGAAACTCCTGTCCTGTATAAAAACTATTCTCCAGCCCAATCATCAGGCAGAATGGCATGCTATTTTAGCTTTCTATTGTGCCAGGCGGGCTGTGCCACACATTTACTCAGAGTGCTGATAGCACCTTCCATTTACTAATGATTAGTTTGTGCCCCAGCGTGAGGGCTGTTTGTACCCACTCTGCTCTGAAGAATCATATTTTTTTTTCAAGGAGCGAGGGGTCACGGGAACAGCAGCGAGAGGCTCTGAGTGTCCTATTACCTATTCAATAGGTTTGTGTATTTCTATCGAAGAGTCCCATATTTTGGAATGGCTCTTGTGGCGGTAACATTGTGCCCCCGTCTCCAGCACCCATTGTCAGCCCTGACTTTTTTTGAGTTTGGTTGATGTACCGCGGCCCAAGAATTTTAGCAAGAATTCAGCTTTCTTTTGAGCATATTTCAAAATCAAGCCTTTTTAATAAACGCTTCTTTTTACTGAAATGTCACACGTTTGATTCCCACGTCGACAATAAGACTGACACTATCATTAATCTCATAAATTTGAATTTGCACTGAGGAGACACCAAAGACTGGAAAATAAAGAAATAATAATAATAATACATTAATAAAACATAGATAAAAAACAGAAATACAAGTTGAAGTAGGATAAATATAAAATACCTGTACCTAAGGTAAGATATTAAAAAAGAAAGCTGTGCATAAAATAATCATGGAATAAAATAACCTAAAAAAGCAGATAAATAGATAAATGAATAGAAAAATTCAATCAAAAGCCAGACTAAAAACGCAGGTCCTGAGTTCACTTTTAAAAACATCAACATTTACTGCTGCCCTCAGGTCTTCAGGGAGGCTGTTCCACAGACGTGGCCCGTGGCCCCAATGAAAGGACGTCTCACCGTGGGTTTCACCAAAACAAGAATTTGTTAAGAACTTCAACCAGTTTTATTTGCACAGCAAATCAAGATTTTCGGGAATAAAGGTGTGGGGTTCAACCTGGACCGGTCTCCAGTCTATCAGGGCCGACACATGGAGACGGACAGAGGTGAACAACCATTCGTGCTCATACTCACGTCTACGATTCACCTAAACGTGCACGTCTTTGTACTGTGGGACGAAGCCCGAGAACCTGGAAGAACACACAAACTCCACACGGAAAGGCTCCCAGACCCGGGAATCGAACGCAGAACCTTCTTGCCGTGCCGCCCTCCAAACAGAACTACTTTCTTTTAAAGTGCAGTGGATTTAAAACAGCGCCCGATGAGGCTCCGTGTGGACTGCGACTCGGCGACTGCGGGGAAAGAAACATCGCTCCTCAGGCTTACACGAGTTGGGAGCCGCTGTGTCTGTTCATTTACTCTGTTGGCACGGGACACGTCAGCAGACATCAGCTCATTTCTCATGGAATCCAACTGGACTACTTGTCCGTGACGAGCAGGAATCAAATGGAAGTCAAACGGTTTTCTGAGGAATTCAAACTGGGGTTGGTGTACTCCAGGGGCAGGCTGGATCTGGTCATCTAAAGCCGAGTTCTTCACGACAGACTGGGCCGGATTTCAGGACCGAGCATCAACATCTCCAGATTAGTCTTGAGCTTTTTGTCAGAAAGGGAACGATTATCAGTCGGTGCTCTATCAGCTCCTTACCACAAAG
Organism: Rachycentron canadum; assembly: GCA_038496675.1. Lineage (NCBI taxonomy): Eukaryota > Metazoa > Chordata > Actinopteri > Carangiformes > Rachycentridae > Rachycentron > Rachycentron canadum. Next base: position 2,376,932 of record CM076669.1, on the reverse strand, counting down.
CATCAAGGCCAAATTACTCATTAGGTTTTTAAATGAAATAGGTTATTAAATCATTACCTATGCTTCGTTCCAGGCTGGTAAAACCAACACTGCGCAGGGTTTGCACTTCCATCAGCGGCCGGATGTGCGATTCTTCAGTGGGTCACGACTTAACAAAACTGTGTGTTTCTGCATGTTCGTGAGCTTTTTTGTGTTCGATGGCATGGTGGTATCATAGCAGCCTGTTAAGCACGCGTTTGCTCACACTGAGACGCTTTGTGTGACTGCGTGCGTTTGTGTGTTTGGTGCGTGTCTGGGCTTTTTGATTGATAGATATTGAGCTGCTGTATTTGCAGCAGAGATTCAGATCCAATCAAATCCACTGTGTTTGCCTGCAATTATTGTGTAGAGGCTTTTGTCCGTGCACAGAAATACACATACACACTCGAACCATATAAGTAAATAAAAAAAGAGGGAAAAAAAAAATACCCAGTTGCTTGTTCTTTATGAAAAATCATCATCACCGCCACCCAAATCACTGTGTCCATTCCCCCCCTTTGGCGTAACCATGGGTTTCCTTTCTCCTTCTCTTTCCAACTGCCGCCCACTTATGGTTCAACTCGCTGAGAGAATAACAGGCTGCTAAGGCTTTCAATCTGACCACTAACCACAGTGCTAACACATCAGCAATACAGACACAACCACAGCCGGCTATTACCCAGACTGCCAGCCTCTGCTGGTTTGGCAGCTGTGGGTGAGTACGGTCGGCGTGCGAGGCCCGCGGAAGCGGAGACCTCTGCACAGCTCGATGTTTCTCCGAAATGCGAGGGGGCATCTTTTTGACTTAATCTTCGAGCTACTTAAGTTCCAATTGGCCACATGTCAAATTTCCCCCTTCCTCTCCAAATATGAATTACCGCCCATTCTATCCTCCGTTCACAGTTACATTTTGCAGTTTGCAGAGTCTTAGAGGGAAGCTGGAGCACTTGCCGCAAACCCACGCAGACACAAGGAAACTTGTGGACTCACAAACACAAAGAGCCCAAGACAGCCGGCGGCAGCTGCTGCAAAGTGGTAAAACACAAAAAGGAAAAAGACCAACGTGTGACACAGGATGCAGAGAGAGAGGACGGTTACAGCTGGAGGACGTGAAGCCAACATGTCAGACTGATAATTGTGAAGGTAAAGAAAATTGGCTGTTATCCCGAAGACGGGCCATTACTGTTGAATGAAAGGGGAGCTGTATGACGCCTCTGTGAGGCCGGGGTACGTTTTCTTTTGGAGGCTGTTATCAGCGTCTGTTTGCAGTGAGCAGGTTAGGTTTTAAACAGGAAAAGCCCTAAGATCATGTCTGCAGTGGCAGTCTAATTAATGTCCAGGTCCTGTGGCTGCAGCCAGAGCACATTAAAGGCGGCTACAAACAATGCAAGTTTCACTTTAGCTATCGCAGAGGTAGAGGTAGAGAAGACAATGTAATATGTCATTGCATCACATTAATTGGCTGAAGCTGATCAAAGCTGCCACGGGTCAAGAAGTGAAAGTGATGGCCAGTGCAGGTTATAACTAAAACCACAGTTACCTAAAGAGCTACAGATTGAAAGATCGGTGTATAGATCAGTTAACACAGTAGAAACTCAAGAAAATATTTTGTCAACCAGGAACCAGGAAGGCTCGAACACCGTGATCCTCATTAACTCCGATTGAGCCGATCTAAACGGATTTAACGTGACTTTATTGCTAGAAACAAACAGTACGTCTATATCTGTTTGCATCACTTGGCGCATTATGCATCCGTTTGCCATTGTCGTGGGGAAATGTGGGTTTTTTTTTTCCCAATTATGGGTCATTATTCTACGTAGGAGATTCACTGTCAATTAAAGAGATGAGGATTCCATCTGTGACAATTTTCTTTATTATGTATTATAATATTACCTGGGTATTTCGTAATGCATACGTCATCTTATGAAGCTGAATGGATGAAAGTTTCCTCGGTTGTAGCGCCCTAGTGCGCATCAACCCAGTGGCACACTCTCCTCAAAGCCCCCATCAACCCCCCAACCTGATCCCCGTCTTTGAAATAGAGAGAGGAACGCCAGTGTGATTGAACTCCTCTCTTTTATTTTTCTCCCCTGCGCTCGTTTCTCTCTGATTGAATGTGTTTTATCTATTCGTGTAGGGGTGTGCAGGAGGGGGGATGACGAAGAGGAGGGAGGAGGGAGGGATGAGGAGGAGGCGGCGATGGGAGGATACTGCGGCACAAGTCGCTGTGATGAAAGGGGTCTTTCACTCTTTTACTCTCCCTGTCTTTCCTCTTTTCAGTCGTTTGAGGCATCTCATCAAACGAGCCTGAATAGTAGACGTGACACTATCTGTCTCTCCTCCACCGCCACCTCCCCTCTTCTTGGTATCTCATCCCACACATCCTTCCATCCTTCCCTCCCACCCTATCTCTCTTGACTCTGTCCTCTATCTACCTGCGGCCACCGGCATCCGTCCACCCATTCACTCGTTCACAATGCCGCTCAATAACCGCTGACAGGAGGCCGAAGGAAAGAAACACCAAGCTCAGGCTCAAGCTGGATTGTGAACATTAAATTCTCCTTTTCTATATTTCCCGTTTACTGTATATGGGTGATATGGCAAGCAAGCTCGCTGGTCACTTTATTAGCCGTGGCTCCCTGCCCACAGACGGCTCACTCCTTCAGAGAGTAGGTCAGGCTGCAAAAACTGTAAATATATTCTGCCTGAACCGCACCTGGAGTAGTCATGCGGGAGATACCAGCAGTTTCCCTCCCGTCACCAGAGAGGAACCCTGAACAGGAAGTGGTCACCGGCACAAGACGTCAATCAAAACGCCGCTGCGGTTTTTTTTAATTTTAACTACAATCCACCACGTGTCCTTGTCCTTTCTTCAAGGTACGACAACAGTACGTACAAAAACCGGATGACGTCTCCAGACTCTTCCTTTATGCATCTCTGGGGCTTATTGGCCTTAATTACTCTCTTTATTAAGACATCACATGAACCTTTCTCTGCCTGATTTGGTGGAGTGGTTATTCGGCTGTCATTGTTTCCTCCTTTCTCGTTTTTAATGTTTTCAAACCTGCTTCCAGAAGTCAGTCGGCTCAACCAATCAGCTTGCACCTATCTACAGGGCACATTGTGATTTGGAAGGGCGTGCACATTGGCTTCTAAGCGAATGTCCAAACCTCTGCAGACTACTCAAACTACAACGCCCTTCAAAGCGTGTATCGTTGCAGAAGCACAATCGTTAGCCTGTTGGCCACAAATGTTGCTGACAAAATTTGAGATAATTCCTCAGAATTTGACGACCTGTCCAGTTTCTATCTGCAGGGCTAAACCGGTTATTAGTCAACAATGTCAATGGTGATATCCGGGGCAGAACAGGTGCACTTGTCCAGGCCGCGGGGTCAGGGGGGAGCACGAAGGGGATGTTGATGTTTTTAAAAAAAAAAAAAAAAAAAAAAAAGGTGGGAACGACAGCGAGCCGGGTTGAGAGGAACAAAAAGGTGGTAAAAGCTCTGCGGTTGAGAGAAAGAAAATGCTGGCAATCGGTGAGAGAGAAAGATGGGGTTAGGAGATATGTTTAAAAGGCTGCACAGGAGATGGATAAGAGGAGGGAAGAAGAACGGGAGAGGGTGAGAGATAATGAGAGGGAGAAAGAGAGAGAGAGAGAGCGAGGGGAATGAGAAGATAGAGACGATTTCCTATTCCGTCAGACGCACTGTGGCTCATTCATTATATTCCCCAGGCAATTACCCAGGCCACCTGCTTTGTCTCTCCCCTCATTGTTTCCATCTCTCTCTGTCTGTATCTCTCTCTCTGTCTTTCACTCGATCTCTGTCTGTCATTCTCGCTATCGCTCCTTCACCATTCCTGTGTGATCCTTGCTGTTTTGCCAACTCTTTTCCTCTTGCTCTCCACATTTCTCACTTTCTCTCCCGGCATTGTCTCTATCCTCCTGCCTTCCGTTTTTTTTTTTTTTTTGTGTGTGTGTGTGTGTGTGTGTCTGTGTGTGTGTGCGTGTGTCTGCTTGTTTAATGTGAAAACACTGACAGATTGGTGTGCGTGCAGGCTATGTGTATTTGTGTGCACGTGTGTGTGATGTTGGGCCAGTCCTAATGAGCTCAGCCTTGCATTTAGCAGGGTGCCAGGTCTCGGCGAGCTGCTGCTTTACTCATCTCAAATGAATTCGCTGGACGACATCATGGGGTGAACCTCGGACCTTGCAAATTTCCACCGCTTTCCTCTTATTCTTCTTCTTTTTTTTTTTTTTTTTTTTAAATGCCTCTCTTCTAAAACGTGGTCAATGCGGGAAAAATGCTTTTAGCTTCCATTGTCTTAAACCTGAGTCGTTTCCATCTCCCTGTTGTTTCTCCTTAGATAGTGGAGAATCTAGGGAGAAACAAAACGTCACGTTGAGAGAAATGTTTGCAACACCAGTCTTAACAAATCGGTTGCAATACATTTTTCTCATTGTTTATATTGTTAATTCCATCTACCAACAATTTGCAGTCATTTACAACTAATTTCCTTTGACAAATACATTTTGGAGGAAGTTAAATACCTTCCAGAAAAACTGATGAAAAACATTGCAAAATGTTTATTTAATGCATCTTCAACACATTCGCCATCTCAGTTTGTTTTCTCCTCAATTTCCCTTCCTAGTGTCTCTAAAATTTCAATTGATATAGAAACCATAGGCTTGTTGAAAAGGCCAAGAGTGACTTTAACCCTAAAATAAGATGTGTGCACTTTGGAAAAACCACAATTTTTTTCCTGACCTGGACTAAAGTGGTTTAGCAGCCATGACGCTACCCCATAGTCACATTCATAGTCTTGAGTTTCACACAACATCGCAACGGTTCCTGGTCTGAAGAAAACTTTGCTAGTGAGCTCAATGCAGACAGCCAGGTATGTAAGCTGCTCAGATCATGTGATCTGGCGCAAAGTGCTCCAAGGGCAGGACATAAACTGCACCAATTTTCATGCAGGCTTGTCACATCCCTCTCAGACCTTCAAGTGGACCTTCATCAGGAAATGCGTAAAAAGTCAAAATGCATAAACATTAGCAAAGTCATGAGCTGGGATGCAAACACCTTTCTGTGGTGCTAAAGTCACGTACTACAGGTCAAAATCATCTTGCTCTGCTGAAACCCTCCAAAAGGAAAACTACAATCCTTAGTGGTTCTTCGAAGCATTGACCCACTTCACCTCTGGGTGAATGATGGGTAACAAGGAATTGAAATCTCAGGCTCGACAGACTCTTTAAGTTGCTATCATCACAGGGAACCTGTCATCGTGGCGATGGCCGATAAGACTTGAATGTATGTAGGCCAGTCATGTATGTTTCCTACAGGGCTGACTATATTAATATTAAACAGAAATTGTCACTGTAAAAGGGAGGTTTGGTAACATACCAGTAGAATCTTCTCCATCACGGACCAGTTGAAATATCTGCCAAGTTACCTCCCAGCTCATAAACCAGGGTTCGTCCTGTTGCTGTGGTTTGGGGTGTGATGAAGGGGGCTGTCTCACTAAAGGTCAGATGTCAAGTCCCAGCTGCCCGAAGCCCAGCAGGGGTCTGCGGCTGGAACGAGTGGGCTTGGCGATGGGACAGCCGAGGTGTCATTAGGACACAGTGGGCTCTAACATTAGACCTCATTACTGCTCTCTGATGGATCGGCCCAAATTACATCCTGGCAAAAATCACATCTGCCGGCGAGGACAATAACAACTGGAGATCTCTCTCTCTCTCCTATCGCATTCACCCGTTCCTCTGTCTTTCTCGGCCTCTCTCCACCTGTGTGTTGTTCAAAATGAAGGCATTTAAAACCATTACAGAGTAAATAATATGTGCTGACAAAGGAGCTTGAATAATTGCGGCCACTTTGCCAGACTAACATCATTATAATGCATAATATCAGATTCTGTTCGCTCTATTTTTTTTTTTTTAAACACAGCAACATCTTTCCCTCATGATTTTCCCATCCCCCCCCCGTACAGTACACCGTGACTGTCTTTTATCTCTTTATTACAGTAGGAAGACACACCGCTGACATTAAACATGCTACATGTAGGAGCTCCTCATGAATATTTCACTGTGAAATTAGGTGTGATGCCTCATTCTAATGCTAGCATATAAATAAATGCATCTAAGCTATTGGAGTGAACAGTTGGAGCCAATTGGCTTCTTCCTAAGATTTGCTCTTATGCAGGTTTATTTTGCTACAAAATCTTACAAAAAAAACAAAAAGCAAATCCAGGATGCTGAAGATTGCTATAGTACACGTCTTTGTTGTGGATTTCTTCATTCATAATCTTTCATTAAACTCAATCATTTCTATAATACCCTATGTAGAGAAAGCTCTCTGTCATATCTATAAATGCCACAAAGGCTGTTTTCTCCCACTTTTTTTTTTTTTGCATCCATCCTTAACACAGTTCATAAATACACATTTTAACACTTACAAGCACGCCTGTGGCAAGCTGCGAACGCCCACACGCAGCCCAGATTTCATAGATGGGCAGGAATAATTCATTCTTGTCATTCTCTGTCCAATTGGACTGTGGCTGAATGCAGCGCAGCGTTCACGGCGAGAGCTGGGGGTGTCTCGATCCGCTCCGGAAAGCGGGAACGCGATGCATCCTCCTCACTCCTCCCCGGCTGTGACCTCTGCCTCTGTGCGTTATCCTACAGTCTGTGGCCTTTCAGGGATCAGGCTCTGCATCAGGGGCTCAGCAGGGCCGCGGTGGGTGCCGGTAGTGAGGCCGCGAGCAAAGCACACAGCGCAAGGGTCGGACTGAGGTTGTTATTGAGTGATGAAAGGCCAAGTTGTCTATGTTACTGTAGACCAGCCCTGTATCTTCGAAAATACGCTGATATTGGATGACTCCATACCTCACAAGTAGTCAGTATCAGTTGCGAAGCTAGTTTTCCCGTTGTGTTGCGAGGCTTTCATGGTCAGACTGGACTTTGAGTCCCATCCTAACCTTAACCAGGAATTATTCTAACAGTTACCAGACGTTGAGGTTTTAAATTGTCATCCAATATCATTTGATATCATGTTATATTATAACCTTGTTTGGTGATGTGTTTGGACATTATGGAGTTTTGCTTTATTTCTTAGTCTTCTATTGAATGTTCATTGAAATAAACCTGAATGAAAATGATTCTAGTGTCACTTTCTGGTTAGATTTTTGTATATTTCTGTTGTACTTTTCAGATATATCAGGGTCAGTAAATTGCAGTATGTTGCAACAGTACACTCTCTAAAAGCTGTAATTTTATAGATATTTATGGTCCCGTTGTCAGTTCAGCTCATGTTTGTGTTTTATTTGTCACGTGATTTGAGGTCATTTCTACTGTTTATTGTTCAGTATTGATCCTTAACTCAACCTTTCAAAAACCACATCTGGGTTGGATTCTTTCAAAAATGTTTTGTTTATGTAAAAAAAATATAAAGGGATATACTGTTATTAGATTTTTTTTGTTATTATTAAATATTGATTTCAGTAGCCACCTCAAAAATCCAATGCAGGTGAAGTTTCATCGATCCTGGCATTAATATCCTGGATGTCAACAATTTTAGGAATTTTTTTCGGCAAGATGATCACATGATGTTTTGTCACTGGAGACCAGGAGCTCGCAAAGAAAAGGCCTTCCCCCCTGTAAGGCATCATTTAAAAAAGAAAATTAAGTGAAAACATTTTACCTGCCTTCCTTTGCCCTCGTTTGTAGACAAATCCCCCACCGCCTTTAACAAAAGAACCGCTCTCCCAACACATTCATGATGGACACTCTATTTTGAAGCTAATAAATTGTTTTCCCTCCCTTGGTTTTCCCAGTGGTGGTCGCTGCCGCTGCCCCTTTTTTTTTTTTTTTTTTGCTTCACAGAACAAACTGGACTCTATCCATACACAGTCATGCATGCAAGTGGAACCAGACATGCTGGCTTTCCTCCATGTGGAGTAGTCTGTCGTATTTGTGCGTCTCGAACCCACTGGGCAAGCGCTCTGCAGTTTCTGGCTTTGCTTTGATGACCAGTGAGCAAGCAAACATACTCCCAGCTGCCATACAGCGAGTGACAGAGGCAGAACACACAACGACGCGCACATACATGTTTACACAACCACTACAATGACAGCATCGTGGACCACCGTTCAGAACCGGCACCATAATGATGGGCAGGGGGGGGAAAAAAGGCTGTTCTATGTCTTGGTAGAATATACAGTACATCTAATTTGGCTGATTGCTGAGGCAAGGCTCTCGGTGGTTATGATAATCACGTGTTCTCCAACCTCAACAACAGTATGCATCTGTATCAATGGTCCCGACCCTCCGATACAAGCTGTGGCTCCTGTGGTGGGCTGTCTACCGGACCTGTTGTCGTGGCTACAGTGATAAACATGGAGTGTACCGACAGTGACGTATACTGGTCCTTCATCATCATGGTCACAAAAATAAATACAAAGTCAAGCTTCACTAGCAAGGACAACACCATCGGCAGGATACGTTTACCCAGGTTATGGCCAGATCCTGTGAGAGAGGGAAAGGGTGGAGGAGAGATAAATGGGGTAAGGGGCAGGGACTTCACATATGGGAGCGAAGGGGAGTAAAGGTTTAGGTTCGTTTTTTATGAATTGCCGGAAGAGGTGTGGTTGAGGTGTGCTCCTGCTCCTGAAACTTTGTAGTAAGCTTCAATTCGTCATCGCCATCGTAGTTACGTTAACAAACGTGGTTAAGGGTGTGGTTGAGTGGCCATGACGAAGAGAAATGACGACGACCGTTGGGCTCAGTTGGGAAACAGCCGTCTCCACACGTCAAAGTCCATCCATTTGAATGGATGGAAGAGAAAGAGGATTGAATTCATTGTCGCAATGTTTCAGTGTAGATGAAAGTCAAGACTTGTGAATTTCCACAGTCATAAATAAAACATGGGATTTCATAACATAAAAATCTGGAGGATCACTAGTTTGTACTCCACATGGCTCAGCAGTCATCATTTTATAAACAATGACTCATATTTCAAAAGTTACAAAGGCACCGATTGACGAATGGCATTGCGGTTTTTTCTTGAACCTGGACTAACTGTGTTTTTTGGCCACCTGGGGACAGTGGAAACAAGCTGTCAACACGTATCGCCGTTTGAAGCTGACATGATGAACTTGTTAGCAAACAGTTGCTTATTTTTACATCCAGCAGCAACAGAGCAACATCATCATTCATGTGGAATGGTGAATGTAAGTCCAATATTCACCCTCATTTATCTCTGTTTTTATTCTCTACTAACTCCTGAGGGAAATATCTGGCGGTTTAGATGTTATGTGCTCCACTGTGTTCACCAGTGTATCTGTATCTGTCTGTTGTTTGCTGCTGAGCAGGTAGTGTAGAGTGCATTTTTACTGTAACTGTGGCCAAAATGATGCTATGAGAGTATTGAGAGTGAGTCGGAACAGTTTAGTTGGGCTGAAATTAGTTTAAACTTGAAGGAAGCTTTGACATTTTAGCCAATGAGCTATTTGCAGGTTTACAGGTCAACATTAACATTGTCCTTTACTGTCTCTCGAGGTAGAGAGCAACCCTCTTGTTTTGCTTCTGTTCCTATCACTTCTTTTCTTCACGTCTTGTCACTTTCCGATACCGAGTCACTGTTGCGTCCAGCCTGCACCGAAGATGTAGAGCTTCTCAGGGGTGCGTTATATCCCTTTGTATTGTAAATGCAACGATGGCTGAAGATTTAAGTGAGACTAATAAACAGCTGTTAATGCTAACATTAGCTATGTAGCAATAGCAGAACAAATAGGTCCTTCAAGGGAGGTGCAGTGCATTGTGTTGGTGAAGCTACTGAGGAAGTTACGTAAAACCGAATAGAACCAATCAATGTTCATCACTAATCAAAGCCGCCTCAATTTGTAACTGTTTAATTCAAAAACATTTAATTAGCCATTGTTGATTATGGACCATTCCCTCTGCCCTCAGAGATAGTGTATGGCACTAGATGGTGACATCACTGATGGACCTCAGTTCAGCCGGAGGGTTGCATTCACCCAGACTTTCCATTGGCTGGAGACTTGCGAAGACAAAGCCATTGGCTCTGGGCTTCTGTAGATCTGGACCACCACTGGCCCAGGGCTTTAATTCATCAGGGCCGATGAATCGCTGCAGGCCCTTTGGAACAGCGATCCAACGAGTGTGCCGCCTGCTCACAAACCCAGATTTTATAGACCGTGTTAGTAAAACTATGATATTTTATGTAACCAGACCACATCTTTTTATAGGCAGCATCATTAAAACAGAGCTTACATAAGGCCCTCCTCTGCCGGGCAGCTGATAAAGGTGGGATGCCCGCCAAGAAAAAAAAAAAAAAAAAAAAAGGAAAAAGAAACGCTCCCCCCTCCACACACTCAACACCCCACACCCACCCCCCCAAAACCGACACTCACCGGCTGCACCACACAAGCACCATGGGAACCTGTTACCATGGTTACAGCTGGCAACAGCACCGCTAGGGCCCTGGCAACCCACCACCCACCACCACCACCATCGCTACTGTCAGTCCGTTTTCCCTCCCTCTCTCTATCTTTATCTCCCCTTTCTTCCCTTTCCTCTCTTTCTGCGGTTTTGCCTTCTGAAGCCCCTCCTAGCCCCTCACCCCCCCCACCCGACCCAGCTCCCTCCGCTCCCCCTCAGTCTCTCTGAGGTGTTTTACTGTGGTGTAGATTTCAGGAGCTGTTTTCCCCTCAGTCTCATTGGACTCATTAGTGTCCTTTACCGAGACTCCGTCTGTGCTGAGCGCGCAGCAGAGCGCACACACACAGGCCTGTGAGTGTGTGTGTGTGTGTGTGTGTGTGTGTGTGGTTGTATGTTTTTGAAACTGAGACTGTCTACCCGCGTGCGGTGCGGGTGCACGCCGCTGTGTGTTTTTGTGCGCGTGCGCCCTTCTTGCAGGGGGCCCGAGCAGCCCGTAATTACGGGAGCTTCAGGCTGATGCTGCCTATGTTTGATTACAGTGATCAAGGGCCAAGTTATGGAGACTAAAAGTGCCATCACCTAGTGTCAGCGTGCTTGTGTGCGTCTGTGTGTGTGTGAGGGTGGAGAAGCAGGGTAGAGCAGGGGTTCACGTTAACTGGAGCAAACAAAACTGTTGAGAGTTAAATCGCCCTTTCTGTCACGGACGAGCTGCATTGAGATGTTTTCTGTCGACTTTTGGTGTTGGCCCTCATTCACACCTCCTCCGGCTTGTGTGCGCGCGCATAAGTTAGTGTGGTTGTGAGCGAACACAGAACAACGTAAAATATTTATATCTAAAGTTCAAATTCGAGGGAGAAAAGTTAAACCAGCGTGAAGCGCCCCCCCTCCACGTGTATTACGAGCATGTGAGAGCTGCTGACGCTTCATTTCATTAAGCCAAATGTAATTCATCTCCTCCAGCTAAGAACGACGAGTTTGTGATTTCTGTCTGGGCCTGGAGAAGGTGTTTATATGAGCGTGCACGGGCGCTCAGCGGTGGCAGGGAGGCAAGCAGGGCCTGTTTAGTGATCGTTATGTGTAACGGTAGACATTGATTGGCGGTCATTTATAAATGATGGTGCATAATGTAGTACATCCCCTCCGATCGCAGTGACTGCCTCAATAAAACATGAGGCCTCCAGTCTCCAGGGGATGAAATATTAAAAGGAGGCAGAAAGGATATAGGAGCTATTTCACCCTCGGGATTGGCTGTAGGTGTGTGTGCGTGCATGTGTGTGCACGTGCCTACTCGTGTGTGTATGAGCATGAGTAAGACATTTGTCCAGGTTTAAACCAAAAAAAAAAAAAAAACTTATCAAATGTCAGGACAGCTGGCAAAGAGATGAAGAGTAAAAACTCAGTCAGTAGTTAAGCCGGCTGAAGTGTGGAAGGATGCGCGCTGGTGTAAAGTAGGAAAAATATCTGTTGTACTGGCTTAATGGGACATTTTGTGCTTTCACATAGAGTCTGACGCTCTGAATGTGACCACTCTGTTTTGGTGCAGTCGCCAAAACACTGAATGAGTAGCGAGCAGCTGGATTGAGATGATGCATCTTCCTCTCGCTATCTTGTCACAGCCGCCTCCTAAACGGTCTGCAGATAGCACAAACAGGAGACATCTCGACGTGTTATCACATCACTCCCCATTTCCTTTTGTTGCTCTGAGTAAAAAAAAAAAAAGAAAAAAAGAAATGATAAAAAAAATAAATAAATAAAAAATGGGGGGTGAAATGCAAAGCGAGGCAACTCATTTGCCGTGGCAGTTGCGTTGCCTGCTGGGTCGGTGAATGGAGAGGAGAGGCTGGAGAATGGTTTCTGTTCAGGGAGCTTTTTTTTCCACATTCCACTGCTTGTCAGAGCCGATACCTCTCTGCCTCTAATAGGGGCACAGGAGAGGACAGGCAGCATCTGCTGTCAAAACCAAATTATCTTCTGTCAACAAAGCAGGAGGGAGAACGGGCGTCTCAGCCAACCCTGTGGTCACACATTGATATGCACAGATACTCACGGATACGTTTTAGGGTTTGGTCCATAGACTGTATATAAAGGTGGATGCTGAAGAGCCTAAAACCTCCATTCTACCAAATGATCATCAGGGGGCGAGTGGTTGCAAAAATAAATGAGATTGTATTGAAATCTATGGGAAAATGACCCTACTTGCTAAGTAAATGTTGAGGGTCTCAGCCTCTAGTTTCAAGCCTTTTAACTTTAAATTGTGGTACAAACACATGTTAAAGCAAGATATGCATTAGCGTGTGGCTGCCCCATGATTGACAGACTGTACCAGCAACAGCGACCTGCCAGAGAAAGCACAGGTCAGGCCAGATCCACCTCCAAATATGGTTTCTTCTGGTTTAAAATAAAATAAATAAATAAGATGGCTACCTCCAAATTACAAGCTGGGGGAGTCAAATCAGCAACGACGTCACGGTGGGTTGACACGTGCTTTGTCCACTAGAGGTCATTTCAGAGAAGCGCTACTTGTGATTTTCTTTATTTATTTCTTGACTTGTGGCGATTTACTTGTCAGATGCGCGGCTCAGTTGGAACTGGTGTTGGATTAGGACGGATACATCATCAGCTGGTGTTGTGCCTGACAGTTTCATGATGGAGGGGACAGTCTGGAGCTGTCGAGCCACAGACAGCTCCCGGTCTCCCAGGAGGGAAATTATGTCCTTGTGTGGGCGGCACAGAATCACCACGAGTCAACATATGGCACCTTGAATCAAATTAGCCTGGGAGGAGATACAACATTTCACTGTGTTGCTCTGAGCTTAAGTGAAGGATTGCCAACTGTAATAAACAGGTCAGTGATATAAGACACGGGAGCTAAATGAGCCATGGTTTAGCTATTACAGGGGGGGAAAAAAGCACTGACCAGGCTCTGGACTTTAGTAGAAGGTGGAGCTGTCTCAAATATGGCAGGTGGCATGGTTATGTTAAATTCCTCCAAACCACATGTATCTGACTGTAGGAGTAGCTGAATTAAAATTTATATATATATATATATATAAAAATCTAAATATAAAATCACTTTGACTAACATGAATCATCATGTTATAGAGATAAACTTGGCTCAGAAAGTGGGAAGAAATATTAACCTCACAACGTTAATTAAACATAAACTAAATGAGGTTCTGTTTATGACTAAAAGTCTCTACTAACTAACCGTAGTGTAGCTCAAACATCTAGGGCCTTTCTTCATGCCGAGTGGAAAATCTTGGACTGAATATATGCAACAATCTCCCTTGAGGCGTCTCCTCCTAAAGTAGCGCTTGGATCCATGATGCCTCATTCAAGTTAGGAAACAGAGGCCAAGGTAAACAAGCACAGCTGCTTTTTTTGAAAGCCACTTCGCTCGCACTGCTGACCTCAAGCCGCCGCTGAAGGTGGACAATCATACTGGCTGAGTGGATATAGATGAATGCAGACTATTAACAGTGTGGATGTTTAGTTCATTTACTTTGAAAATGATGCCACAATTCAATTGATCACAATTCATCTGATTTCTCCCACAGGCCAAAAGAGGATCCGTAATCGTCCACCCCACTAGTAACATGAGTTTTTCTTAAGAAGCTGATTTACGAATATGCCATCGCTCTCCGTTTCTACCAATCGTCGTATGAATCTGATTTACCAGTAAATTTACAGTGTAGATCTTTTTTCTGAAGCAATTACTTAATAGACATATCAGCATAGCGCTGCAAATGATAGTTTCAGATACACACACACACACACACACACACACACCTTATCATCTCCCTCGGCCGTTCAGTTTGTTTTCACAACTACCCGGCCCCTTGTCCGTCTCCCTCTCTGTAAGTGCATGTGTCACTTCATTCCTCGGCTGCATCTATTTTTCATGGAGGTAAATTGCACGGCGCCGTTGTGCGTTGAACTCTGCCTCTGTAATCCACAGAGATGACCTCTAATAATGCGGGCCCTCCACCTCTCCAACACATCAACAGCCCTGAACCGCAACACATATCTCCTGTGTTTCTACATTCCCCACTTTTTCCCTTTACTTTCTTCCTGCATGTCCTTTTCCTGATATTTTGCCACTTTCTTTTCCATCCTCTTTTTCTTTTGTTTTCAATTCTTTCCCTATGTTTGTTTTTTTTCCCCCATTTTTTCCCCCTTCCTTTCCTCTTCGGTCTCTTGATTTACCTTTATTTCCTTCTTTTTTGTTTCCATTTCATTTACTGGTTAAATTTCTGTTTCCTCTTCTTTTCTATTCCCCATTATCTCTCGCTCTCTTTCTCTTCCACTCCCTCAGCTTCACTTTTCTTGCCTGAGCTGAATATTAAACACAGAGTACAACATGCTGTACTGTACCACACTGTGTCTGAGGTGTGTGTGTGTGTGTGTGTGTGTGTGTGTGTGTGTGTGTCACCGGCGTCGTGTCCTGCTTGGCGAGGAGCTGAGGAGGAAGCCAGTCACTCAGACGGAGTTCACACCCTCTTTGATCTGATGGATACTCGGGCTGAAGACAATAAACAGATGCTTTGATAGCCTGCGGCTCAGTACAGCACCCTCACGCTGCTTTACACTGCAGAGGAGGAACAGTATGGCCTCAGGCGCATCGTCCCATGGCTCTGTGTGTGTGTGTGTGTGTTTGACTGCACCCTGTCAAACTTCAGAGTGTCTGAATATCACAATGATGGTGAGCGCTCACCATTACTGTGATATTCAGACACTCTGAAGTGTGATTTTTCAAAACCGATAATGATTTAGTTTCAAAATAAAAGCTGAAATCTTCTTTCAGAGTGTGTATTAATATTTTATCTATAGTTCACATAATTTTTCATTCTTATTTAAATAAATTTTTAAAAAAAAAGTTCAGGAAAGAGCTTTACATCACAATATTACATCATTATTTTTGGGTTGAAAAAGCTTTATGTCTCAATTTTTTTTTTTAAAGTTTCATGTTTTCAGAAACAAATGAGTTTGATCCCATTTGATTCAATAGGAGGTTTTCATCTGACAGCAGCGATGTGTTTTATTTCCCTGCTAACCCCGGTCAGTGCGTTTGCGTTGGCGTAGGTGCGGCGCGCACGCTGCATTCGCGGCATGGCTTTGTTTGAATAACCAGGCTGCTCATGCTTAATCACAGACAGAGACTCCGGGGATGAAAGCTGATCACATATGCTCCACAGTCTGTGTGTCAGCAACACACACACAAACCAGACACACACACAAGCGACACCTCGCAGTCGAGCAAACAGCAGAAAGTGTCACGATCCCGTCAGCACCCGTCATTCTGCCGTCCTGAAACTTTTTGTGTGTTGATGAAATAAGTTTGTCAAGTCGATGAGCAGAGGAGGTGGAGGCGGGTGTGGATTTAAGGCCTCGTCTAAACCCACTGTTAAGCCTTTAGAGCCACATTAAAGCTTTTCCTTTTTTTCATGCCTTTGTGTTTTTTCCTTATAAACTTATTTTTAAAAATGT
This sequence comes from Rachycentron canadum, assembly GCA_038496675.1. Classification (NCBI taxonomy): domain Eukaryota; kingdom Metazoa; phylum Chordata; class Actinopteri; order Carangiformes; family Rachycentridae; genus Rachycentron; species Rachycentron canadum. The sequence continues at coordinate 2,360,971 of CM076669.1, read as the reverse complement.
CCCCAAGTCTCCACATATTCAGAATCAGCTTAACCTCATTATATATGTGACTCAATAAAGATTCTGTTCACCGTAATAAGGGATAGTAGCTCAGAGAACAGGAAAAACAAAAAACAGACAACAATTTCTCCTTATTTTCTTGAGAAAAACACTTGAACACAGAAAATTAAACACGTGTTTGTGTTGTTCTAGGGCTGATTAGTTTCTATCTTTAGCTGATCTGAGTAATGATGAAAAATCAGCTCCAAAGCCTCTAATGCTCTAAATATCTTATTGTCCATGTCTCTCTGTCTTTATTCTGTCACTACAATAAACTCAGAGCAACTTCTCCTCACTCTGAGATCAGAAAAATACAGGATTGATCCCATTGACTTTGGCTACAAGCAGCTGACAGCTAGGCCTCTGAAGGAGACGCTCTGATTGGCTGTGACATCACCCACTGGAGCCAATAGGAGTGTCCCATGTAGAGACGTGACTCTAGACGTCACTATCAAAGATGGAGGATTCAAGTACTGTCCTTTGCTGCATGTACCCCCCACACACACACACACACACACAAACACACCTATAACAAAGGCATAAAAAGACTGAAATAAGGCGTCATACAGCAGTCGTGAAAAAGTTTTCCACAAAATGGTTCATCTTTTACGTGACTCTGGATAAAAAGCGATGTAATTTGAAACTAGTCTGAGTGGTGAAATGCTCTCATGAAGGTCATCAATAGGCCACAGTTTTTTCCTCTTCACAAAAACAGTTGCCCATTTGTCAAAGGCTTATGGTGTCTTGTCATTTCTATGACAAGTTGAACTTGGCTGTTACTAAGATGAAAACCATGGCTTGACACTTTTTAAATATAATATGTTCGGGACAAAAGTTCCTAAGAGTCCTAAAAAGATCTTGTAGCCCACCAAAGATGTCTTGTCTCAAGCCCATGCCTCTGGGTAAGAGTCAGCTCAATGCATATAATAATAGAAATGGAAAAATTGCACAATATCATAAGAGACTGAAATGATGCAAATCAGCAGCAGAAAAGATAAATAAGAGAGGAAGTGAAGGGGGCAGTGAGATCGCTGCTCTGTGCAACAGATAATCAGGATTGGGAATGGGGATCTTTAATGGCTGTCAATTAAAAACTAATTAGAGGGTGTAAGCTCAGCTAGATCGGCTATCAGTGCATTTATCATCACACAGCTGTCTCGAATACATGCTCTCTCTCTCTCTCTCTCTCTCTCTCTCTCTCTCTCATGCACAAACACACACCATCACAGAGTCATTGCAGTCATTATTTTTTTCTTCCTCAGTTCTGCCTCTGTTTCTGCCCCTCTAGCGTTTGTGCACATGGACAGTAGGAACACACACACACTCACACACACACACACACACATGCGCGCGCGCATACACACACACGCACACACACACACACACACTCACCTGCACACATGCATATACACACCAATACAGACAGTAAATACATATGGAGCTCATTCAGCACCAAACCAGCTGTAATAGACACATTCCCTCCTCCATCTCTTTCATTTACGAGAACAGAATTGCCTCTGAATTGATGGCAAATAGTGGAATTTGACCCAAATGTATTTCTGTAAATGGTTGTGAACTGATAGACAAATGAAAACATATGACCTGATGAAATTGCAGAAATTCAAATTCAGCGAATGACTCGTACCATGACAACCAATTAGTGACAAATGGATGCATATATCTCCAGGGGCATCAATCTAACATCAAAGCAGCGGCTACACGGGGGTGTGGTGACTTTGCATCTCAGGCCTGGGCTAATGCACTCAGACTCTCAATGGTTCACAACAGAAACCTCATATTTATTCTTGAGTGTATAGAGGGTCAATCAGAATCAGCCTTTAAAGGAATAGTTCAATATTTTCGGAAATAAGCTTATTTGCTTTGGTACCTGCCGGTATTTATGAGCGAATCAGTTCACTGAAAGTTCCTGAAGTGGGACCAAACTCTGTGGTAAAAAAAGTGCAATTCTGTTGATGTGAGCGACATATATAAATGTGCGTAAATGGAAATAAAGAATATAGAGCTGTCCCCTCAAAGTCGTTGAGAAGACAAACGGTTGAGAAGACAAAAGGTTGACTACTGTCAACCGTCAAGGGCAATGAGATGCTAAAAACAGGTGGGGTCAAATCTCTTGATTGGAAACTCACAAAGACGCTGGAACTCTTGTCCTATCGGCACAAGAGGAACTGGCCCTGAGGGGAAAACACACATGGTTTATATACTCAGAGGGGGGGGGGATAATGAGACACAGGTGAAACCCATTAGGGGAGGAGCAGGTAATCAAACAGGCGGGAAACACAAGAGGGCAGGAAGTGGGCGATCTGGAATGAGACAAGAGGTGAGTATTTCAAAATAAAACAGGAACTGACACAAGGAACGGGCAGACGTAGCTTGACTGCAGGAACTGGTTGTGACAGATGATGCCAGATGAATAAATGGTGAAGTGATTTCTCCACAAATATCGAGATTGTCTCAAGTCCATCCAGTTATCCATTCATCCATCTTCCATACAGCTTATTCTAACGGGGTCACAGTCTATCACAAGGCTGACATATAGAGGCAAACAACCATGTACACATCGCATACCTGCCTACGGGCAATTTTAGAGTCGCAAATTAACCTACTGTGTGTGTGCCCTTGGACTGTTGGAGGAAGCTGGAGTACCCGGAGGAAACCCACACAAGCACAGGGAGAACACGCAAACTGCACACAGCAAGCTAGCGTTACTGTTTCATGTTGTACGAGACTGACCCACAATGCAGACACACAACAGAGAGGTAAACAGTTCTTGAGTTCTTGTGTCCGTCTGGGTAGTTGCGGGGAAAGTCTGACGAGGGCCCTGGGGTTAAAACCGGTGCTGGTGGGGCACCAGGTGATCCGGGATCGGATGAGCGGCGTGGATGGAGCTGAGCAGACCAGAGGCGGGAACCATGTCGAGCCGCTTCACGACAAACTTCTCTGTTTGTGACGTATGTTGCGTTTACTTCTTGAAAATGAAAAGTTTATCTGTGAAACGCTAAAATGATGTGCAACAATAGCACAGTCTGAAAACTGACTCAATAAAGTGAGTTAGCACAGTAGCATGTAGCTTATATTAGCTAATATTAGCTACCACGACACTGAGACAAGACTATTGCGCTATTTACATTTAGAAAGCTTGATTTTAAAGGGGTAACTTTGCATCTTAGGGGTATTTTGAAGACATCACAACCCAAACTTTATGTACTCCATTTTCAGTGATGTGACTTTGGGCTCATAGTCTGATTGGTTGAGAAATACAGACGTCAACCTTTGCACGGACGGAGCCAAATCACTTCTGTGCAGAAGAGCAAACTGGAATCAAACCACACGTATTGTCGAGTTGTAAACACGGTTCTATGGCTGAAAAATCACTGAACCTGAACTCAACGTCAACATTTTTTTTTATTTTATGCTGAGTGATGTGTTAGCTTCGAGGTACAGAAGGGCTTTTGATGTTTTACTCTGTAGACTCCAACATTTAGCCACGTTGCCCTTAATGTGGCACCTCAGTCAGTTGGGTCAAGGCAGGTGTTTGACTTTTGGCAGCATCAACTGCTTTGTGAGCAGGAAATTGCTTTCACCTGGTGAGTCTTTGTAGCAGACACATCTCACCCCAAAACATATTTTTTTTTTACTTCTTAGGTGGAAACTGTATAGATACTCTCCTCCTGCAGGGTTAAGGTCCACTGGTACCCAATCAAACCTAAGCACAGTCTCAGATTTGTTAACAACATAGAAATTCCTTTTAATCCCTGATTGAATGTGGTTAAGTCGGTTTGTTAGAGGGAAGATTTTTGTTTGTTTCTCCTATTGCATTCATTTTGTACATTTGCCAGCACAAAAACCCAGACAGAAAGCGATAAGAGAAATGATTTAATAAGAAATTTTGGTGTTCTACCAACTTGAAACCAGATCCAAAATGGAAAAGAATATAATAAATCCAACTGTTGTCTCCGGTTTGCCTGAGAATACAAAGACAGGAGCTTAAAAAATAAAAGCAAGACGATGTCATTGTTCTGGACACCTTGTTTTACTGACATGCTTGTGGCATTTCCTATAAGAAATTTAGTAAGTCTTGATCCACCACTAACATTCGGTGTTTTTCTGTTTTATTTCTTTGGTACCTATCATATGAATCTCTTTCCTGCCACAGTCTGGGTTCTGTTGAAGACTGAATTCAACATAAATATGCATTTATAAACACATTTGGCTCCATATTCATTTAGTTTTTATTAACAAACTTGTGCTCTTATCACAAAAGGGCAAACTAGGGCAATTTCTAAAGAATTTACGGGAACAAATAACATCTTGTCCTTTTATTCAGAACACAAAGTAAGAGCACAATACTCTGGTGTCGGTGATGGATCAGGCTGCTTATCATCTCAATAAAGGAACAAGATAAGTAATCAAAGGCGATTAGCATTATCCCATGAGTGAGATGACACACGTGTAAACCTGCCAAGACTTTGATTTTTATTTTTCATTTTTAGGGGTTCGAAAAAAATACAAACAGAAATAAATGCACTCTTTGGAGCTATTTTCAAAGGCTTTGTCCACAAGACTAAAAACGGGACCTAATTATATGGGGCCCAACATAGAACATACACGTCATCCATCTGACTGGGCAGCTAATGTACACGGAGGACAATGTCCTCTTTACTGCTAACTGGAAATGATGCAAAGCTGCTGAGGACAACTTCAGATGTGACCTGGTCGTAGTTTTTTGTGTCTAATCCGATAGCATCGACAGTTTAGAAGCTCACCATCGTAGAAATTTTGGGAGGCAATGACAAACAATCTCTTCCCGCTCATGGGTTTGTAAAAAAGCATTGACAAATGCTATATTTTGTTGTTTAGTTTTCAGGACTCTTTGATTATTTGTCAGATTCTTTGGAGGCTCCTCGGCTGTGTTTCTCATTGCAATGCGCCTGACTCGCTCATTCAATAGCAGCTGGGAAACTGTGGGACACTTTGGCCCCTCTAAGTTTCTTATTTTCAATGATACGGCGCTTTGTCATCTGCCTTGTCAACATTTGTCACTATGGGTTTGTGTATATGTGTGTATCTGTGTGTGTGTGGTGTCTAGACAGGAGAAACCTAATCTATTTTCCATGTTCCCATCCGGTCCTGTTGGAGCCTTTGAATGGCTGATAAACAGAGCGGGGCTAAGGCTGAGGCTTCATCAAGAGGATTAATTCTGCGAGTCTTATCTCCAGAGGAGCCTCTCTGCCTCCTCTTTCTCTTTCCCTTCCCCATAGGCGTCAAGGGCTCTCACCGCACACTACAGAGTTCACTCCCAGTTCACACATTTTACTGTACAAACCGCTGCCACAAGCTCGACATCGCACAAGGCGCATTGGGATGCGTGTGGCGTCGTTGGCGAAGGCACGAGGTGACGCCACATGTGGATTCGGTCGGACCACTGATACGAAAAAACTCCATTCTCAACTTTCGTCCCCCCCCCCCCGGATTAGTGTCAGACGGAATTAACGCAGACAGCAAATGCAAATGTATTAATTATGAAAAAAATGGAAAAATGCAGCAAAAGTGATGAAGTAAGACAAAAATCAAATATGTCGTGCCTGTTGAGGATGTCTTGGTTATGCGGGGACGCAGCCAGACTGAGTGTGATTGTCACAGTGTGTCTAAAAGCACAACATTTCAATATGAAAGGAAGTTGAATATGAAATGTACATTATCATCAATTTTAAAAAGCTGAATGTGGTAATAAAAATGAGGACGAGAGGAAGTTATTCAGCCCAACTTGTGTTGAGTTCGGTTAAAACATTTGGCTCGTGGATAATCAGGGTGGCGTGAATTTAAGGATTTGATTTATTGACTTTCTGAAATAAAAGATGGCGACTATATATTGGTTTAATTGTCAGCCTTTTGCTTTGTAAAGAAGCAAACACACAGATGCGTACGCAGTGCATTTACATAAACAGACGCCAACTGAGAGTTTTGATGGGATGCTGAATGACGGCGTTACTGATGATTAGGCAGGTGGTAGTTGTGCCTTAGTGATGTGTGTAATCAGCGGCAGAGTAGACTGGAGTGGATACTGTGAGAGGAAAGGCACGGGAAAGGCCGATAACTGTGATTTCCACAAACAGTTCCGGTAAAACAAGCAGTGATTTAGGCTGAAGTTGTGGTTGTCATCACTGTAATGAAATTAGTAAATAGGCGAGCCAGAGGACAGCGGTGCTCTGGGCGAAAATGGCGGCGGCTCAGTCCAGGTCGGGAGCCGGGTTCGAGTATTTTTCCGTCTTGTTGGCAAAAGAGTGTCGTGGAGAAGAGGAAGCGGAACCTGAGGAGACTTTCACCCATTGCCACGAGCTTTGGGCGACAAGCGAAAGAACAAAATTGCAGATAGGGTGAGACATCCTGGACCCACCCAGATGCCCCCATTTAGACGTTTTCCAGCCATATCCAACTGAGACAAGACCATTATTATTGACATCGTCTTCATCGTAGTACTTATCATGTCCTCTTCCAGCCTTTTCCAGGTTTTCCTTTTTCAAATGGGTCCCATTGGCTGATTTCCAATCCCCCAATTGATCCATTGATAGAAGTTAGAGGGAATAAACGGCCCCGATTCCTGAGAAGCTTGAAAGGCTGTGAGCGTAAATTGCCCGAAGCACGGGCGGGCTAACGGCAGCCAATCCATAATCAATGTTTCTTGAATAATCCAACCCTTTCGTCTCCAAACCTCAGGAGTCAGAGTCCGGATGGATTGAACTTGACATGAAGCTAGTAGAAAACAAGTCGTCCTTTTCCTTAAAGAAATGAAGGGGGAGGTAAAACCCAGATTAAGAGAGCAAAAACCCAGACAGGAAGTGGGCAACTTTCTCCAATTGTTTGGTGGGTAGACATTTTCTTTCTCTTTTAAACGCATTAAGTCCCAGATATTGGCCAGTCAGTTTTGTTTACCCTCAGTATAATGATCAGAATTAAAATGTGCCCAGAAAATATTTGTTTTTCTCTTCAAATCTTTGTCATGACTTCGGATTAGTTCTTCATTTAAAAGTCTGTTCTGTCCTCTATCATTCACAAGGTTGGGTGGGCTGTGTAAATCTGTGTGTGTGTGTGTGTGTGTGAGCCTCATCGCTGTGAGGCAGCAGCTGACGATAATCTCTCGGAGGGGTCGATGTCGTGGTTGTCACGGCGATCTTCCTGGGGCTGATGTTGGCTGACGGCTGGTGTCACCATTGCTTTCCATCACTGGCCCTCTGATGGCTCTCATTTCATTCAGTGTGAGAGTACGTGTGTGCGTCTGAGTGTGTGTCCAGTTGGTGTATAACTGCGTTTGTGCCCCGTGGATGTGTGCGTTTGATCTCCTGTAGCCTTTTCCTTTTATTTTTATCCCGTATTTTGTGCCTTGTTTTTCCTTTTTTCGCCTATCAAGCTGCTGCTGGAGGGAAATTCAGCCCCTCCCCCCAAAGGATCAATAAGCATTCAACTTATCTTGCATGTTTTTTAAATTATTTCTGAAGACATGGAGCTGAAGTGCAGACTCCACACACGCTGGCCATCCACTCCAGTCAACATCAGCAGCCTGCTCTCTTGAGTTCACACCACCACAAGTGACAACGACAGAGCTCACATTTATTTCTGCTCAGTGTAAAATAGCAGCTTGTCCAGCTTCAACAATGAATGAATGAATAATAAACAAGTTCACGAGTGCAATTTATTTTCTATGATGAGTTTTCTGATTGAATTAGACAAGTTTGTTTCGCTCTCAGCGGGTTCATCTGCTCGCTCGCTTGCTCACGTGTGTGTGTGTGTGTGTGTGTGTCTTCCTCTGTGTGTGTGTTCATGCCTTCCCGCCTGCCGATTTGACTTGCCTGCAGATGGCAATGTGTTACATTTCTATAACAGTCCTCTCCCTCTGTTGAGCACAAGTGCTGCTGCTTCTCCTCCTGCGGCTCAGGCTGGTATGAAACTTTGCTTAAAGTCGTCACCGCTGAATGGACCGAGGGAGGGTTAAAAAAAAAAAAAAGAATATGTTCTTTGCATTTCAATGACCCGACTTTTTCCCCCGTTCTGTAACTTCATTTTAATCCCACTGACTCATCAGAGTCAAGGCAGGAATCAAACTGAAATTGAAAGAATATCTGTCACCGGTAGCATATTGTGATGAGGCCTTGTTAAAAGTGACGTGCCATAATGCGAGGGGAAAAAAACTCAATAAACATCGCTGTCATCCTCTGCGGCCGGCTCCCTCTCTTGCCTTAATTCATACCGAGTTATGTCTCAAAGCTGCAAATTTGAGTCTAATTTCCAAAGCCATGAGCGTTATACAGGTTGTCAGCGTCTACAATGATCTGTCATCTCTCAGCCGAGCTCATGCAACGCTGCGTTTTGTCGGCAGGGAGGGAGAACGAAAGGTAGAGAGGGGAGGGAAAGGCTGATGGCGAGAGACAGACAGAGACAGAGGGACCATATGGAGTTTCATAGTTTTTCGATTTCTCTCACAAATGCTTTTCTCAAACTGGCTTGTGTTGTTTTTATTACTCCTGACAGTAGTAAACAGCTGGTGTGTGGGGGGATAGTCTGGATTCCTGTCTGCTGAGGGCTTAAGTGTGTGTGTGTGTATGTGTGTGTATGTGTGTGTATCTGGGTGTGCATGTGTCTTTACATACGCGAACACGCGGCGCTATGCTCAGGCTTTTCATACCTATGCCCATGTCTTTGCATGTGTGTGTGTGTGTGTGTGTGTGTGTGGGTGTGTCAAATCTGAATGCATTCCACCACTCTGTTTACGGCCTGTGCAGCGTGAGAAGTGTGTGTAAGAGCCAATGCTACACATTCAGCAGCCATGTCCAATTGAAATAGATTGGAGCCATGGAGGCAGGGTAATTCTGGGTGTGTGTGCAGTCCTGCTGTAATCTTCGCACTCCACCGTGCCTCGTCTGGTTTCTTTTCTCTTACTTTTTATACATAATGAGATCGATAGCTCTGCAGAAAATAGAATCACAAAATGAAAGAATGGGCATTTGTCCTCAGCTGGTTTTTCTTCTGGGACATTTCTTTTTTTTTTTTTTGCAGGTTTTGTCCTCCTGCAACTCTGCCACCAAATCAAGTTCATAGTGTTAATTCTCTAGGTGTTGACGGATATTGGCATTTTAATGAGATTTCATATCTGTAGTGATGCTATTGGCCTGTTGCACAGCAGAAAACTAATTGTTGGATGGGTTCAGTTTTTCCAGCTGAGTTCTTTCAGGATATCTTGCATTGCGTTTCATATTTCAAATCCTTAAGTGACCCCCTCAACTGATTAGGTTGAAACATTTGTAAGAGTTCCCATAATTATCTTAAGGGGGGGGGTGGGGTGGAGCTTTCTCAGAGGAGAGTGGAACGAGGAAACTGGTTCACATGTTTTTATTTTGGACATTTTGTCTCCACTGGACTATAACACTCCTCCTTGCTCATGTCAGGGTTCTGGAGGAGATCAGTTGTTAAACTTCATATTAAGGAGGAGGGATTCTGGCCCGACTGGTTCTGCTCTCTTCTTACCCAACTCTGGAAGGAATACTTGAGGGAATCATTTTCCCATGCAGCCAATATGTCTCGGACAAGGCCTGTGACTTTGTCCCTCAGAGTGTCATATTCCTCTATAGTCACCCTTGAGGGGAATTTATAGTTCTGCATAAAGTTTTACATAAAGCTACATGCATAAGGACTCCACAGCTGCTGCAGGCAGCTGATGTGATTTCAATCAAAAAAGGACCCACACATCTGGGATGAGGTGAATAAAAACGCACTGTGATGCCCATAAGAACCACGATTGGTCAGTTTGGGCTGATTGTGTCACAGCCAGAGACTGTCTGAACAGTGAAGCCAATGCTGAAGAGCCCAAAACCGTCATTCTATCTAATGACCATCAGGGGGCGACTCCACTGGTTGTAAAAAGTAGTAAGATTGTATTGAAAGCCTATGGGAAAATGTCCCTACTTCTCCCTTGATTTATTAGCTCAGTAAACGTTTTCCTAATGAGTTTATGGTCTCAGTCTCTAGTTTCAAGTCTTCAGTACAACAAGATGTTCATTTTTTAAACGATGGTCCAGAGGAAAATAGACCCTAAAGCAGGGGATGAATTAGGGGGCGTGGCTACTGTGTGATTGACAGACTGTACCACCGCAGGTCAGATCCACCCCTCACTCCTCCTCAGCTCCACCTTCTACTGCAAATATGGTTTCTTCTGGTTTAAAAAAAAAAAAAAAAAAAACAAGATGGCCAACGGCCAAACTACAAACTGGACGCTTCAAAACAACGGCCCACTGTTTCTGCCCATTTAAAAGGTCTTTCTCTCTCGCTCTTTCTCTCTCTCTCTCCTTTGACTTGTGTTTTTGTGTTCATGCAGTCAACATCGCCCAACACTTTATACATAACACTGACAACCACACCTCGTGGTTTTTCTTTGTTTCTTCGTCCTAGTTGCATCGTTTACTGTAAATAAACTTCTTCTTATTTGCCTCAACCCGCGTTTCCCCCACTTTTTAGTCATAGCCACGGGGCTGGATCGTGACAATAACACAACAGTTATTGGATATGGCTGGATCCCACATTCATCCAGTGGTGTGGTTGAGTCACGAGGACGTGGTATCTGATGCTGGACTATGAATCAAAAAGGTGCTGAACCTGTGCTGCATCTATGAACTGATGAACAACTTTCTGTCAAACTTTGAGGATCAGCCCCATGTATCCACCTGATAACAGTTTTATGTAATCCTGCCAGCTGCTGAGAGTTTCTCTGTTCCTCTGTTTACTGTTATTTAACTCTAGCTGAATGCAGCAGAGATGCACTGCAGATGGGATTTGATGTATTTTATCTTTCTCTTTGACTGACAGGCCTAAGCTAAATATCTCCCTTTGCTCTCTCTCTCTCTCTTTCTATCTCCCACCTCCTCTCTCTCTCTCTCTGTCCTTACCTCTCTTCCTTTTTCTTCATCTATCTGTGTCTAGGAGGACGGGCATTTCAGGAATAGAAACAGAAGCGCTGTTCAATTGGGGAGATACGCACGGCTAATCTTTATTCATAGTTTCATTTGACGACATTCTGCGGCAACAGGTAATATCCTCGGGGACAGGAGGAGGAGGGGAGGAGGAGGAGGAGAAGGAGGTGTCTGGGTAGACGCAAACTTGTCCTACTGTTGAAGTTGAAACTGTCGAAGTACAGTCATCAACTTCATTTGAAGTTCTGAGCTAAAGCTAATTCACACGAACCTTTGCCTTCGTTATGGATATGACACTGGACAAGTTTGTCAAATATCCTTTGTAGGATTTGAACACACACAACACTGCAGTTACATAAAAGGAAAATTCTGAAATATATGTGAGACAAAAGGCAAAAGTAACAATAATTATGCAAATAAAGCATAAATAATGATTTGCTTAAGGTCCTCATTTAAGATGTAAATTTTGAACTCACACATTGGCTGTTAGTGAAGAAAGTACTTTATTCCAAATGTGATTTGTTAAAGGTCCATACAGTCTAAAGGTAGCCCTCAATATTAACACCATGACAGTATCAAAATGCTCAATGCACACAGCCTGTATTCAGAAACTGAGCCTTAAAATGAGCCGTCGGGACTTCTGTAATATTATGATGTCACAACAAGGGAGTCAACAACTTTGTAGGATTTGGTTTCTGTCAGTGTTTGTATGAAATCTGCTATATTTTTATTAATTTATATTCAGAAATCAGTTAGAAATATATCTTCAGTGCTTCAAATAAAACACAGGTAAAGTGTAACATAAGGGCCCTTTAATATACAGTCAACAAAATGTACATTGACTTTATTGCATTTCTCCATCATTATAATATTGGGTTATTATTGAGGATAACATTTTGATGGTAAGGGCAGCAATGCAGTTGGCCTACAAACACACACATACACGCACATGACCGCTCTTCCATTTGTCTGTTTGCTCAGCTAACGCTGTCAGCATTTGAGCTGCAAGTCCTTTTTTTTTTTTTTTATGAGTCCTGAGTGATTTAGCCCTGAGAAGCAGAGTGCTCTCTTAGAGCAGTCAGAGCCACTCAGCACTCAGTGGCAGACAAGAGGATGGGACATTCAAGTGTTGCCTGTAAACCTCGGATATCCAAACAGTTGTCTGGTTTTTATTTTTTACTCTTGAAACTCAAAGCTTTCTTCAAGAAATTCTACAACCCTTGAACTCTAACAGAGGTGTATGAAAACCGTCAGTAATGACAAGCCTTTTGTACTGAAAGTGCCAATAAAACTCCACACAGATAAGTCATAAGTGCCTTACTTCCATGTACACAACCATCTACTTAGCTGGGGCCACACATTGACGCTAATTGCGCTGATGTATCTTATACCAGTTAATGACACATTGAAGTTACCTTGAGTTTGTCCAGAAGGCAACATTGTGACTTACTTACATTAGTTACAGATGGAAAAGTAACAGGAAGGGTGGTGTTCGTGTGTGCAGCCTAGCAATAGCTAACAAATACAGCTCTGTTATATATTTATCTAGCAGAACGACGAATAGCAAAGTTTATTCTATCACTTTATTCCAATGGTTGTAGCTTTGATACACAATCGTTAAAGAGGCTATTTGCAAGTTCTTTCTGCAGCTTGGGAACTACAGTGACTCGGTATTGGAAAGTGATGAGCTGAGAAGTAGCTAACCTAAGTAGAAGAAAAGAGAAAATAGGCAACAAGGGTGCTGGTGTTGCTTTTCACCCCTGGAGACAGCTCTTGGTGAGTAAAGTAACTCATGTGTCTTCTGAACTGGGAAGTAAACAGCTGCTAATGCTAATGCTAGCTCGTTGGCAATAGCAAAAAATTACCAATAGCACCTTTAAACCAGTATGAATTTTAGGTAAGTGCCATGTTTGTGAATTTAATCTACTAATGAAAACTCTACATATCAGATTATCAGATTAACAGTCAAAACCTATTCAAACGGTCAGATCCTTGATTTGAGAGGTGACTAGTCACTAGTGTCTGTGTCAAAATATTGTCACCAGAAATCTATTTTTAAAAACTTAAAACCAAAAAAAAAAAAGAAAATCCCTACTTTTCATTCTGTTTGATGTAACTCACATGGAAGACTTTGGACTTGGAGCAGCGGCTTGTTTCAGCAACAGTCAGCTTCTCTCCCTCTCTGCAGCAGGGCGACAGTATTTACCCATCAGCTAATGGCTCAGAGGTCAGGGGTGACACACTCTCATGTCTCCACTGTGCCCTTTCTCTCCGACCTCATCTCATGGTCGTTCGGGTAATGCTAGACGATCCCACTGGCATTAGCTATGCACACAAACGCGCCCATCTCTCCACACGCACACACACACACACACACACACACACACACACACACTCAGAAAAGACACAGAATCAATGCATGCAGGCAGTTACATACAGACACACAAGCGGCGGACACACATTCTGCTGTACGCCACGTCACATGAAACGCTCATACATACACACCCAAGCGCGCACACAGTGAGTGCGTCCTCCTCATATATGCATGATAGGGAGATAAAGCTGAAAGGTCAATTCCATTAGACGATCACATTTTAATGTCACAGTCCCTGGAAAGAGCGACTGCGACCTCCCCATCTTTGCATCACGTCACGGCGTAATCACACCGCAGCAGCACCAGCAACAGACCATCCCTCAGGCCTGGGAGCGTCTTCTTGCTGGCATCAGGATGGATTAATACACCAGCCTGACGATGGCGTGTTTTGGACTAAAATTGTCTTTCCACTATCCATTGGAACAAAAATAAGCAGCTAACTCAGCTTAACTGAACAGAATTGAACTCATAGTAACCAAACTTAAATTAACGTCAAGTGCACACGGCTACACTGATGCTCCTGCTTCAGCTGCACCCAGAACACACTGCTTTTATTGGCCCGTCCATCAGTGGAGCCAACCCGGCCTGTACCATTTACAGCATACATATACCCTAAAATGTTTTTTTTCCAACCTTACAAGACCCCACCCCCCATTTTAATCCACCATTTTACCAATCTTACAACATAATTTAAGCAAAATATACATTAATTAAACTCCCAATTCTCCCACTCACCTCCCCTCCACACTTGGTTTAACCCAGTTACGTCACTGGTGATGTGAGCCACTGAGGCACATGGTGGAAAAAGTAATGAACTTTTAATTTGTCAAACTTAAATAATAACTGAATGTAAACAAACCTGGGATAATTGTGCATCTGCAAATTGTTGGCGAATGATGGGGAAACAATCAAATACTCTAGAAAATGGGGACGACTGGTGTGTCCTCACCCACTTTGTCACACACTCCTCGAAGGTCGACTGACGCAACCTTGTGCTGTTTGTGAAATATTTGCTCTGCGGGAATTTGCCGTGTCAAAATCATGTCAATCAAGTCTACAGGTTTGAAAATAGAGCCACGATTTGAAGCAAAGTTCCAGAAAATTGGCAAAAGAAAATGATCATTGAGTCGAGATGATGTAAGTGCCAGTCAAACCTCAAGCCCACGAAAACAAAACTTGATGCAAGTGCAGCGTTTCTATTTGTTTCATGTATTAATTCGAGGAACCTGGCCCTCTCGCTCCGTCTCTTTCCATTGCACTTTGCTGCATTTTGATTTTTGTCAATACATTGTCACTAATTTTCCACTCGGTTTGGCTCGTTTCGGACATTTCTTCAGCATTCATGAACAATAAAAATGGACAGATATTGCAGAGTTCCCAGAGCAGAAAATAAGACAGTGATGATATTCAGAAACAAACTTCATGAGCAGTGTCAAAGAAAACTGGCTACTCTTACACCTGTCCACATACAGTTGTTTCCCACCATCACTATGTAGATGAAGCATATTTTAATACCATGTCCTGGCAGCTCGCGACTGTTGTTGTGGATGATTGGCTGCCCCCCCCCCAGAATGGCCCCTGATTGGCTGATGTCAGACCGAATTTTCTGAGGTTAATCCCTCTCGAATACACCGACCAATACACATCTTCAGACACGCCCACACACATACACACAGACGGACACACACACTGGCATCACACACACACACACACACACAAAAAAAAACGCAAACACAGGTGTTTTCTTTGTATGCCCGCCACATTGTCTGAATGTTAATTACATGCAGAAGGCATCTGGGCCCGTCCATTGCTAATCCTCTTTTAATTATATGTGTCCTCACAATGACACAAGGTTTACAATGGTGATTACAGCCGTATTAGACATAGTGGGAAATAGGTAGGGGGGTGTCAAGGGAAATGGCAATCATCATAAAGCAAATAAGAGTGCTTGTTTGTCCATGCCATGATGTAGTGGTGGTTTGTTTCTGTGTATGTGAGTTTCTCTTATTCGTGATTTCTGTTGCTGTAAATATCACAACTCGGAAAACATCACCTTGTCAACTTGTTCCAGGGAATATTGTGCCTCTTTGCACATCTCGTGGAGTTTGGGCTATGCACGGCCGTAGCCGCTCGGCGAAAGTCGGGAAGAAGGCTTTATAGGGTGCTACCAGCCCGTCACTCGGGGCGGCTGGATAAATGACACAGCTCGCCATTGTACCTCTTGTTAAAAGAAACCTTTGCTTTGTACTCACTCTCTCTTGCTGAGGTACTCATTTGTAGCTGTTGGGGGCCGGGGTCAGCCCAGGGGAATGTCTTACATCCCTACCCGTAGATATTGTTCGCCGCACTGGGAACAGGGGTGCTGCTTCCTGCGTTAAAACAGTGGAGACAGGATTTTGTTTTATTTAATTTCTTGTGTTCAGTGCATCTTGGTAAACTTCCGTTTAGTTAGAGTCCTCTTTTTTTGTTTTATTCTCACACCACAAAAAACAAACAGGATTATATTGCTTCACTTGCTTCACTACTTCCCCCAGGAGCAAGCTGCGCTGTAGCGCCTGAGCTGAATGGGGTTTGTGTTGAGTTGAGTTTTGGCCATTGTTGTGCCTGTAAGACAAAAAGTTGGGAATTCGCCCCCTGAGCAGGGCTACGGCTTCGGGGCAGATTCGAGGCTACAGCCATTTGGCCATTGGAAAACAATGAGACTGACCAGAGCTAGCTGGTTAGCATGCTAACCTCTGGAGTGGTAAAACATCAAAACATTGATCAGTGTTACTTTAAATATTAAAATATAGAAAGTATTTCTTTTTAATTTGCTTTAGAGATCACTGCATCAATTGTTTTTGGCCGCTACGCTGGACATCAACAAGACATAAACACAAACAGTTGCCCATTTACATTTTCCCCAGAACTTTAACAAACATCATTCTCTTGGTTTCAGCCACCACGCTATGTTTTCATTATCCTTTAAGAAGATATTAGATTGAATCTTTATGTCGGTTTAATCACCTATGTGCTCTCATTTGGTCACTTATTTTGTCTTTCTGCTGTTTGATGCTGGGCAGTTGGTCGGTTCACCAGATCATATCATAACATACAGACGACATTATAATAAAACTCTTGATCAGTGGCGCTTTAGATATTGAAAGTATGTACTTTATTGTTTGTTTTATGCCGATTCCCTCGCGTTATATTCACCACTGCCTCGCTAGCCTTGTGTCTTCCATGCATTTCTGGCCTCGAGCTAGTACAACAGCCCTACTCCCTCCTGCTGTCCACCCACTTCGGGGCTCTGCAGTGTTATGCTGGATTTCACAAGTGTGCCTCGCACGTGCAGAAAAAAAAAAAAAAACCCAAAAGGATTTCTGCAATTTCCTGCATTGCTACGTGTCCTGTTAAAATTGGACTCGGTGTTGGCTCTGCCCAAGAACATGTAGTCAGCTCTTTGGGAATGAGAGCCACTGAGGAATGTCCCCAACACTGGCAGGCGGCTACACACCGAACATCTGCTGCTAGCCTAGTCCCAATCAGAGCAATGCACAAAGCGTGAGCAGCGAGGAAATAGCACAGCACATAGCTGCTCCTGCTAATAAGCAGCTTAAGGCTATAAAATGACAGAACACAGACAGACGCACACGTGTTTGTCACGACGAGGGGGAAAGAGGCTATTCGGGGATTGAAGGTTGTCCTAAGTGGGACCACAAGCCAGGAGGGAAAACTGTATGAACACACACACACACACACACACACACACATGCATGCACCTCCTCGGCTTTAAAGGGTCCTAAGGGAGCTCCTCTCAGTGTGTAGGGGGAAACCATGAATAAAACTCCCATTTGACCCTCAGTGCTATAAAGCCTGTCTTTGTTGGTCCTCACAGGAACCTCTTTATCCCTCCTCCATCCTTCTTTTCCCTCCTCTCTCTCTCTCTTAGATGAAATCTTGCCCTTTTGTTTTTCCCTCCATCCTGTCATGGCAGGGCCCTCATGTAATATTCATGAGGCTCAGTGGGTTTTTCTCCTGGAGACGTACAGTGGACAGCACAGTGGTGCCCCACATTGTGGCAGCGACCTTAGAACCCAAGCAGAGTTGACCTCTGACCTCTGGCAGCGCTGGCTAGCATCCTCAGTGCTGTTCATTAATCACACAACTCACAAGTGGCCTCCAAATAAAAGGATTCGTAGGCAGGGACTGGTTTCTATCTGGTGATGCAGCATGTGGCAATGGGGGGGGATGTTGTGTAGAGGGTGGAGCAGTGTGTGTGCGTCAGTGTGTGTTAAAGCCTACCCTCCGCAGCAGCAGATTCCTGTGAAGATTGCCTCTAGCCTGTCTGTCTGTATTCCACTACAGGACAATGGTCTCCTTCAGTTTAGTGTGTGTGTGTGTGTGTGTGTGTGTCGCCGGAGCCTGTTGTGTGTATGTGTGTGTGTGTGTGTGTGTGTGTGTGTGTGTGTGTGTGTGTGTGTGTGTGTGTGAGTTGGAAAAGGCTGGTATGTGAGTGTGTCTTGGAGAAGGCTGCATGGCTGAACACTGACTCAGTATGTCTCTGCTGTCTCTCTTCTCACGCACGGAAACAGTGAGATCACATGCCTCCCAAACACACAACACGCAAACTGTGTCAAACTGGGGTTACGGAGCGATATCTCAGTTCGTCTTCTGATAAAAATCAAATGTCAGCCTCTGTTTTCCACCTCTGATGTGAAGATGCAGAAAGTTTCTGCCTTTAAAGGACCAGACCAGTGTCTCTCTATGTTTCAGCCCACATTGAACTTTTCCCTTCCATGACCATTGATCAGCCTCCTCTCTTTGGCGTTTGGCAACCAGTCAGTGGGACAAATGACAGCATGTGACTGTGACAACGCAATATTTTTGCCCGATTCCACATATTATTTCAAGGTTTATTTGAGAAGACTCTTCAGACACCAATCATGTGGAAAAAGAAGTTTGAATATTCTTGTTGGTTTGTTTGCTAGGTGTCAGTGAAGGTCTTTTTCCATCACGTGGACGAGATAAGTGCTTCAAGTCTTACGAAATTTCTGCAATTAATTAAGTTTAAAAATTTATGTTGTCGAAGATTTTAAAATTGAATTCCTGAGGTGATGGACTAAACAGTGTTTCATGCTGTGTTTAAGTTGATGGGAACTTATGGCTACATCCAAACTGTGGGAAACATAGATCCACGTTGATCCAGGGTGAAACTATTCAAAAGCAGTGCGTGTTGTGGGTCTTTAAATGACAGATGTGTAAAAATATTCTTCACATTTACGAGTTTGCCGTAGGGACAGCCATTTTTAAGGCATTCTCAGCTGATCAGATCTCAAAATGGAGACCTGTCACGTCCACATGGACAAACATTACTGACAGCAACTTCAACTTTATTTCTAGAGCACATCAGAAAATAGGAATCATTTGGGAATCCATTGGATTAAAGGTCCCATGTTTCACACTTTCCCTAAAATATATTTGTTGTTTTAAGATACAAAAAAAAAAAAAAAACATCTCAGTGTAGTTTTACATCTCCTCTCTCAGGCTTTCTCTGGAGCTCTAGTAACAACAGGTCATCAGCCAATCAGAAGACAGGATCTCAGCCTCTTTTCTGATCCAAAAATAAAGCAGATTTCAGGTAAACACTCAGAGACCAAAACCAAATCTAGCAAGTCCAGCTGGGTTTTTAAGAGCTTGAGGGGGCGTGGCTGAGAGCAGTGACTTTGCTTCGTTGTGACATCACAAAGTTCCAGAAGTCCTGACGGCTGGGTTAAAGGTTCAGTTTCTGAATACAGGCTGTGAGCATTTCTCTTTGATACTTTCACAGTATTAATATAGAACCTAGACCTGATTTACAATCAAAGACCACATGGAGGTCTACCTTTAGACTGTATGGACCTTTAATATC
The DNA here is from genome assembly GCA_038496675.1 of Rachycentron canadum. Classification (NCBI taxonomy): domain Eukaryota; kingdom Metazoa; phylum Chordata; class Actinopteri; order Carangiformes; family Rachycentridae; genus Rachycentron; species Rachycentron canadum. The sequence goes on along the minus strand of CM076669.1, from coordinate 2,341,692 downwards.
TTCCTTTAGACTGGATGGACCTTTAACATCTACCTTTACACTGTATGGACCTTTAAAGGACCTGCCAGTTCGGTCAGTTTGAGAGTCATAGGAGGATCCAATCTCCTGGTTGTGTGGAACTCGATAGACAATTCAAGCTTTCAGCACAGTTGTGTACAGTCGGCTTTTGTATTGACTGTTAGTGATTCATTATCTTATCAGAGCAGAGGACTATCTCAGAGCGCCGTGGGAGTTTCTCTGTATCTCTGGAGGCACTTCATCACGCTGATTTCAGCCAAGTTCAAGCAGTTCAACATTTTTACAGAGAAACAAGAAGCTCAAGAATAAAAAAGAAAAAGAAGAAGTTCACATTAAAACAAGATTAGACGAGGAGGAAAAACGCACAGGAGGTGTTTAGGTTCCTAATTTTCGAAACTCATGCACGGATCAGTTATGAACATTGTCTCGACATTCATTTTTGGTGCCGTGTGTGTATTTTCACCCTCGGTGCAGGTTGTTGCATCAGCGTCTATTCAATAATAAAACTGTTTCCAGGGATTTTTACTCAACAGCAGGGGTGTCGGTCTGTAAATCCTGCCATGCACGGCGCCCGAAGGAGCTGCTAACCCAGCTAAAAGAATTTCATTAGTGCGGGCTTCACTGCAGATTTAGCATCAAATGATGGTCTGAATGCTGTTGCTGATGGTTTGTTCAGGAAAATGTTCTTATTTAATAGTTCAATTTAAACCACGCTGTAAATATTGTTGGCCTGACTCTTCAGAGGGCACATTCAAATTACACTTTTACCACTGAATTTTCAGTTTTTGCAAAAGTTTACATTTTGCAGAAACAAGTTTATTTTACCTGACAGCAACACCAGCAGTAAAATACACCCACATAGTTGTTGTACACCAGGAGTCTGTCACATTCCCAAATGTTCCGGCACATAAACACAACACTTACTGTATACACTTACTTTCTCAAAGAAGAGCACAAATCTATAACACACACAAACTCTAGACAAACACACATTCTTCATCAGTATTGGCCTGGGGGCGGCGCCGCCTCACCCCTTGACCCTGTCAGAGCTCCTCGAATGGGGCAGCACCCTCCAGCTGAGGAGGAGGAGGAGGGAGGAGGAGGGAGGAGGAATGAAGGATGTTTACAGTGCTTGTGTGTCTGTGTCGTGGCTGCTGTCTCACTCTGCCTGTCTCCACCTATCTGTTTCCATTCTTCACCCTGCACTATCAGCCAAACCTGAACCATTTAAATTCTATCTGGGCTCAGAAACATCTGTCACTGCCTTATCTGTGGATAATGGAAAGATTTAGTGGCATTCAGAATTTTATAGAGTCGACTCCCCTCCGCTTTACTGTGCAGCCTCTTTTTCTTTTTTTTTTTTTTTTTTTTTACTCCACTCCTCCATCCGCCTATATATCATTCTCTCTCGACGCCCACACAGAATGCATACCTCTCACATGGAGACGAACACATTTATGAATACATGCATCAACATGTACACCATCCCCCCTCTAAATCCCTCTCTCCCTCTTTTCAGTCACTCACGCAGCGTTCTTTGCTCTCCAGAGGGAGAAGTGTCATTTGGTTGGATGGCTGGTTGGATGGTTGGTGTTGCACCACCCGTCTCTAAGCCCCCCCCCCCAACCTCCCTGGCTCCTGTCCTACCTCTGCTTCCCTCACTTCTCCTCATCCTCTTCCTCCTCCTCCTCTCTCTCTCTCTCCCTCCCTTCGGTTTGCTTGTGCCACCAGCTGGGCCTGGCAGGATCCCAGGCTGCCCTGGGTTCTGCTCGACTAGCTTTTTCCGCTCTGGCATGGCACCACAGGTCCATCATGCTGTGTTCGTGTTTGTGTTTGTGCACACCACACACGTGCATGCGTGTGAGAGAGAGAGGCAGGAAAGTGTCCGTGTACATTTGAATATACATATTCCACGAAGGATAAGTGATTGTACATTATAAAACACTGCAATTATGCAATACATTGGATAGAAATAATGACCTGTAACCACTTCCATTTAAGTTAATGACTGCTCTGCTCCACTAATTTATCAAGGGAGTGTATTGTGTTTAGAAAGCATTGATAAATGTACATATTCACTGACTGCCGGAACAAACAGAAGGCAGAGGAACTCCAACAGGTAACCACCTGCTTGGCAACATCTCTTTAAAAAATATTATTATGCCCATATGGTAAATTATATACACCACACACATTTCTGATATACATATAACACAATGCCCACTCATCATTAAACCAAACCTTTCAGTGAATTGCCCCAATGTGGAGCCATCAAAGTAACAAATATCACGACTAAATTTAAACATGAGCATAGATCCCACTTACACAAACACAACCACAAAAATAAAACATCTTTATCTCTGATTTTAAACAGGAGTACATACAGGAACTATAGATCTGCTAATAATACTGTTGTTATTATCATCTACTGCTCGTATGTTGTTTTCATGTTCGAGCAGTAGATTCTTTTGAGTTCTCAATCGACCACCGAGACACATTTATCTCAGACACAAATCTTTAGTTTTATCATGTTGTGCAACGTGTGCACACAGACAGATGACAAATCAAAGGAAATGAAGGAAATGCCTGAATTAAATGAATGCTAACCATCCATCCCTCCATTATCTATCTATACTTATCAGGTTGGTGGGGGGAAGTTGCAGGTACATCGCAGGGCCAACATAAAGAGACAAACAATCATTCGTGCTAACACTCACGCCTAAAGGCAATTTAGAATCACAGGTGCACGCGGGCACAGGAAGAAGAGAAGAAGAAGACCCGGGAATCTAAAGCTAAACACTGACCCAAAAATCTGCTTTTTCCAAAAACTGGTCCCCAAATAACTGGTCTTGAGTCTTGAGTAAAAACAAAAAACCAAAAGACATTCCAGGGATATAACATTTAAAAATATAAATATATATATATATAAATAAATAATAGAACCATCGCTGATGTTGTCATAATGGAGGAACCTTGGAAACATTTAAACCATCAAGAGGCTCTTAAACCCTCTGAAACAAAGAGCAAGGGTGACACATCTGCTCAGTGACAAGGGAGGCTCAGAGAAGCATTAGCACCTGGAAATGACAGTGGAGTGAGGCAAGAATATAATGTTCACATCAGGGGCCTTTGATTTCTGACATTCAGTAAAGTCAGCATCTGCCCAGTGTACGCTGTGTAACTCATATAAACATGAACATACACCGGTCAGCCATAACATTATGACCGCAGACAGGTGACGTGAAGTGCACATCTTGTCTTCAAACTTGATGTGTTGGAAGCAGGAAAAATGGGCAAGTGTAAGGATGTGATCGACTTTGACTTTGCGGAGTCTAGAGGACTGGGTCAGAGCATCTCCAACACTGCAGTGAACGTCTGGTGGGGCGTTCACGGTCCGCAGTGCTCAGTCCCGACCAGAGGAGGTCCTAGGAAGGAAGACCGGTGAATTGGCGACGGGGTCGTGGGCAGCCAAGGATCATTGGTGCACGTGGGAAGGCTGCTACCTGTGGTCCATACGTCAGACACATCCCACCTCCCTAAACATTGTTCAGACCAAGTCCCCCCCCTTCATGGAAACAGTCTTCCCTAATGGCAGTGGCCTCTTTCAGCAGGATAATGCTCCCTGTCACTGCAACAATGGTTCAGGAGCTTTGAGGAACAACAACCAGTTCAAGGTGTTGACTTGGCTCCAAATCCCCCAGATCTCAGTCCAATCCAGCATCTGCGGGATGAGCTGGACCAACAAGTCCGATCCATGGAGGCTCCACCTCACAACTTCAGGACTTAAAGGATCTGGTGCTAACGTCTTGGTCCAGATACCACAGCTCAGCTTCAGAGGTCTAGAGGAGTCCAGGCCTCCAGGGTCAGGGCTTTTTTCGGGGCAAAAAGGGGGCTTACACTATATTAGGCAGGTCGTCTTGATGTTATGGCTGATTGGTGTGTATACAGTTTAGTACCTGGGGCTTTTGTAGTAACCCCTAATGTTTGGAGGCCTCTGCAGAGTTTCCACCACCTCACGCCGCTCTCCAATCTCTCTCTCGCCTCCCTGCTTTCCAGCCTCGCTCATCCCTGCCTGGAGAACCCTTAAACCCAGGTGAAGAGTACATTGTTTCCACCTGTCTCTCCTCCCACACACACTGACAGCACGCCGACCTGGGCAGCAGTTTGTTTACTCTGATAGAGCTCTGTTATTCGGCTCATTATTCTCACCTCCTCTGTTTCCTCTCTCTATTGGACTCGACGCAGACATGACAATGACGGTTGTGTAAGAGTTCATGTGCAAATTAATGCCTGTTTCCAAAGCAAAATGGTCTCTCAGTGTGTGTGTGTGTGTGTGTGTGTGACTGAGAGACAGACAGAGAGGCAGAAAGGAATCCATTTTTATGAAGCTGCTGCTGTTTGTCAAACGAGTGTGACGCTAACAGCTGGTTATTCTGGACAGATGCGGGTGTTTGAAGGTCAGAACTCATATTTTTGGATTTAAGGTGCAGACAGGATTTACTGCCAATATTCAATATTTTCCAACAAATTGATATTGCTGTTAGGGTGGAAAGGAGCAGGAGATGCTCACAAAATATGAATGTAGGGAAAGATAAGGCTGTAATACTAACACACACCTCCACCACGGCTGCACAATCCTCCTATTTTAGTGCGCTTAAACCTCTCTTTATGCATCTGCATCCAGAGCGGCGTAAAAAGTACACACAGCCATACGCGGCCCTGCTCGGGTGTGGAGAACAACAACAACATCGTTGCGGTATTAGGGCATTGGACAAGAATGAATTGTGCAAAATTTCAAAACGGGTCAGTCAGATTTATGGCCATTCAGATTGAGCGTGTTTCTGTGGTGCCAGTTGCTGCCAAAACGCCATCAAAGTTTATGGAGTTTGTTATTGGAAGTTGACATGCACATGTGCGTCATCTGCATGTGTTTGCAATTGCTGCTTCGCTTTGGGTTTTTGTCAAATATGCCAATCAGGTTTCATTGAAAAAAAACAAAACATTTCTTATTGTAAATTCTCCCTGTGATCCTGCTCAACACCTGCTGCTCAATTTATTATAATTAATAGTAATAACTATTACTGCTATTAGCTACCATTTTACTAAACTTATACCATTAGTAGCATTACCCTTACCCTATTAATACTGTTGTTGTTGCCGTTATTGTTGCTACAATTATTACTGTTATTATTACTATTCTTTCCCTGTGCTCTCTCTCTCTCTCTCTTTCTCTTTGTCTCTCTGTCTCAACCCAACCGGTCAAGGCCGCCCACCCTGAGTTTTTTCTTCGCCACTACCGCCAAGTCTTTGCTCATTGGGTCTAGACCTGTGATATTTTATCTATACAAGTAGAATTTGACCTGACTTGTAGGTCATCAAAGGATTGTATGTACAGTATGGAATTCAGCAGCAGAAGAAGTCATTGATAGGCAGAATTCAACATAGTTTTAAAGGAAATTATCTTTAGCAGCATGTTTCTACTTTTATACCAAACTTCATTCAAATTTCCTCCGATTTTGAGACACCTGTAACTAATAAACAATACAAAAAAATTGACGCGAATGAGTCCTCTGAAGCTGTTCCCATAAAGCATCAACATGACTACTGATGTGATAAAAGGCTGACAGAGGCTCTGTGTATCAGTCAGCTGATACATCAGTCTAATGAGCTTCCTGTTTCTGTGTCTGAGTGCTGTTGAGCAATAATCTTGTTGCTGAATGTGGTTTGGGTTTGATCCTTTGGTCTTGTGTAAACCCAGGCCCCTCACAAAGCATCTGTTTCCTCTGGCCCGCAGGGTCAATGGACAGGCACACACAAGTACTTTCACACACACACACACACACACATACATGCTGGCATGTACACTCACATTACAGGTCTGGCTAAGTGTGTTACGAGCCTAAAGGGGGTCTGTCTGTGAGGTTTTAAAGGAGGGTGGGTGAAGATGTTGTCGAGGGGCTGTTTTGAAATGCCAGTCAGCTTATTCATTATTATAATGTGTGTGTCTGTGAGTGTGTTTCTGATTTATGTGTCGTGTGTTCAAAATCCTGACCACAAGGATACGACTTTCCTCATTCTAACCTCTCTCTTTCTGCACTTTCCAGCTGGCCCCCTCCAACCCTCCTCTAACTTCAGATGATTTATTTTCTCCACATTTTTATGAAGAGCCCTCTCCGTTAGCCTCATCAAGTCTCCTTTAAAACATGGCTTTAAATCCCCCAGTATGGGACTGATTAGCTGCAGGGAATAACGCGAAACAGACACATCCTCATCTGCTACAGAAATAACTGTGTTTACTAGATTGGTTTGTTTGTTTTTTTGTTTTTTTTTTTTAAAAAAAGAGAGAAAAAAGAAAAATCTTGTCTCCTATTGTTGATGATGTTTTGGAGCCGTCAACTATTTTCTGTCAGTGAGGCTAAAGGTGAGCTGGGTTGTGGCTAACAAGGTACAGCAACAGCCACACAATGAGAGTTCGAGCAGCAGCAACAGAGAAGAAAAAGCAGAATGAAAAAGAGGAGCGAAGCTAAACACATGTCAGGGGTTTATTTAAAAAAAAACAAAAAAACAGTTTTTTTTGTTTTTTTTTACCATGCTCACAAATGAAAATAAGGAGCAAAGAGCTAATTTTAATTAGTTTGCCGTGACTTGTTAGCTAGCTGAGCTAAGCATAGCTTCTCCATGTTGACAAAACAGTTGAAGAAGGTTAAAAAAAAAAAACAGACCTGTCTTGATATTACATTGTTTTTCAGGCCGAGCGAACACGTCAGTCCGGTCCAACTTTAAATAATTAGCTTCATACAGCTAGCTAGTTTAGTTAGCTGGTCCATCGCTTTGCTAATGTGGAATACTCAAGACAAATACCGGATGGATTAGCTTGAATTTTCACACATTCAGTATAAATCATCTTTAACTGTGAGTGCGGATAGTGGTTAGCAGTGTTGCTAAGAAACAGGGAGGTACCTTTAAGGGCGGACTTTAGCGTTGCAACTGTTTACGGTTCCTGGTTTGTTTTATTTCCCACAACTTATCGACCGCATCGTCGACAATCTGCTTCCTGTTTCAGGTGTGTTTGTAGGGACAGAGATGGTTTCGGATAAGTAGCTTAAATGGTCACCTGGATAGAGGTCGTTTCGGATATGGAGCTAAAACGGTCGTCACAGTGGAGATCGTGACGGATACGAAGCTTCGTTTTCGTTTTGAAATAAACACGTACGCGCGTGAACGTAGCTTCGTCGCTACTTCAAAGTTGTTCCTTTGTTTGAAACCAAGCTTCAATAGGAACTCAGCTGATTTAAATTACTGTATATGTGAGCACAGAGAGTCGGAAAGAAACAAACTAAAACTAGACATATACCAGGCTTTTGACCTGGACGTGTTTATTTTACAGGCTCTCTGGTGTGTAATAATCATTTCAGCCTCATGTGGCTTTTACTGCACAGTTGATAAACAGTACATTGGCTGTCTGTGTGGAAACCCTTAACCTGAAGTGATTCTAATGTGACATTTTAATCAGATTCCACACGAGGATGCATGAATGTGTTCATCATCATCATCATCATCATTACTATTATAATGCTCAGTTTTAGTGATGAATTTCCGTGTCTCATAATTGCTGTTTGGTGGAGCCCGTTCCACCCTGCCAAGAACACTTTTCAGGACAAAACACAGCCTAATTTTTTAAAATTTTCTATCACAAAAATGGTAAAATGTTAAAAGATGGCAACTGGCAAACCAGCTATTGGCAGGTTTAGTCCAGAAAAACTGCTCTCAGCCTTTAGCAACCTGAATTAGCTGAATGCTGGTTCCAGGGTTGCTTCGTGGCCCGTGCTGTACAATATCTGGACTTTGAACACATAGCCTCCTGTTCGAGGGGCCTGGGGTCTTTAACAGACAGCGGTACGGCCATAAGTCACTTCTGTCAGACAAGAGGAAAATCAAAACCCTCTGTCACAGCGAGACAGTCGGCTCAGTAAAAAAAGGCTGCTGCTGCACACACACACTCTCCCTCGCTGTCACACACATATCAGTGACCTAGAACAAGTTCTTCCCTCCTTATTTTTTGCTCATCCTCACTCGAGTGTGCGGTTGCCCGCCTGTGCATGTGAACGCCTGGCTGTGTACGACGCGTGTAAGTTCACATTTATTGTGTGTGTGTCAGTGTGTGTGTGTGTGTGTGTGTGCGTGTGTGTGTGTGTGCGTGCGCGCCTGTGCAGCTTTTGGGTCCTGTGTGTCTCTTCTCCACCAGTTCAGCACTAATGAGGCAGGTGACAGTGTGGGTCTGAGCGATGGAACAGAGTGTCAGCAGGCCTACCGACTACAGCCTGGCTCTGCATGACAACATGGTGGGAAGGACACTGGTGAACGGAACAAAGGAGCGAGGGAAGAAGGGACAACGGGCGGGTGAATTTAAAGGCTGCCGGAAATAGAGTTTGACCGGCACGAGCTTCTGAAGGCCGGTATCAATGGTCCTGGATGGAACACGCTCCTGCTGGCATCAGGCATATTTACATTTGACTTGTTTCATGCCAAAGAATTTTTTTTCAAAAAACTCAGCGCGGGGTGTGGGATGATTCAGAGCCGGACGAGTTGAACAATATTATGAAAATCATCTGAAAACCCGCTTTTGCTGTCTTTCACATAACTTTGACTTTTTCCTGAGGAAACTTTTGTGTTCCCTCGAAAATTATTTAACACAAATCTCCCCCGAATAGATGAGATATTTGGCCGCTTTGTAACAATGAAAATGAATTGCAAGATAAAGGACGGTATGGAGAGCCAGAAGGGACAAATTAGCGGTTAATGAAATTTTATTTTGAGCTCGCTCTCATGCGTCATCATCTTCTCAACAAAGACTTTTGCAAAAGCAGCTTCGTTTTACATCAAAATAACGTGATCTTCAAAAGCCCAGTTACTTTACCAGCTTTTCCAGTCAACCGCTATTATAATCTCAGAATAACACTCTCCCTTCGTGTTCCTTCGAGGCTTCTGTAGGATGGAAAGGGATCCACAACAGCGTTTAGTTGATCGCTAGATAATTAAACATGTACTAATCAAGTTGTTTTGGTTTAGGGCAAATACTGCAAAAAAAAAAAAAAAAGAAAAAAAAGAAAAAGAAAAGTCTGAGTCCAACTTCTTTATCTGCCCGTCTGTTATCTCTGACAGGAAGTTATCTTTTGCTGGAAACATAGAGTAGCGGAGGAAGAAGTAGATGGATTGGCTGGAGTTTGATACGTTGTACGGGTTTTACAGGAGGGATATTGATGATGTATGAGTCTTATCTGCAAACAGACAGGTTTTATTGCTGGAATGTATTCTCACCGACACCGTACACATGCGCACACACACACACACACACCTTATCCACAAGTCTCTCTGTTGGGTACCATCATTATCCTCATATCTATAAATATCAGACCCCCACCCCAGCTCCCCCCTTCAAGCTTCCTTCCTCCCCTCTCTCTCTCCCTCCATCTCTGTTTGCTCTTTTTCTGGGTCACCTGCTCGGCTCAGCCCTGGCTGAGATACTCCAGCTGAGTTACATTCACAGTTTAGTGGAGAGAAGGTGGAGGGGGGGGTGTACACACACACACACACACACACACACACACACACACTCAGTGCATCCACATACTTTTGAGGCATAGTTCCAGTGGATCCGATTCCATGCTCAACGGATTATCACACTCAGTAAAAGCTGACATCCATATTGTGACGATACATGCACAGATGCCACCTTTTCTTAAGCTATTATTAGCAACAATAGGGATGTATGCCGCACCGACGACTGTACGGTACGAGCACACCTAAATCCCTCCTCTATGAGGATCAATGCTTGGACGTTTCCTCGTCTCCCAAAGGGCTTCAGAAGAGTTTGCAAGAAAAGAGCATGAAAGTCAACGAATGCAAATGGAGGAACGACTTCCTTTGGCAACGATTTTAAAAAATAAATAAATAAAAGAGATAGAAATGCTCTTGTCCCCCCCCCCCCCAGAAGCAAAGGCATCCATGTAATGTCATTATCCCATTGGCACGGGTTCAACCATCGCATACTTAACAAATTTTTTCTACTTCCACTGGATATTCACAGCACGAAACAGTCTAAATGTGCTATCTTCCAGTGGTCTTGCCCTGAAGTTGATGGATAGATGGATGGATCCCAGGGGTTTCGTGGATCCAACCAAACCCACATGCGTTCTGCAGTCGGCGGACGGACGGATGGATGGATGGATGGATGGATCTGCACTTCTGTGCCACGTTCTTACTGTTATAATAAAAGAGTTCACTGACATACTGCAATAACCCAAAGTAGCAGCCTCTAACCTTTCTTACATGGCTCTTTTTTTTTTTTTCTTCAATGCTTTAATGTTGTAAAAGAGAAGATTAAAAACAAGACAGAGGTGCAGGTGACAGGTGCTGTACTTTGGACAAACCTGAAGCCTCCAAACATGCGACCTCCGACCTTTTCCCTGTCCCGTGACAACACCCTTGGCAATGTTTTAGTGACACAGGTTCTGCTCGCCGCTGCTCGCATCATCGCACATCAGCGGCTCACGACCTTTTTGGCCCGTGCGCCGCTGAAGCCAAACCCTGATGAAAACAGTGGACAGCAGCTCAACCAAAGAGCGATTATTTATTTTTTTTCTCTCTCTCTCTTTCTGTCCTCTTTGCTGAGGCACCGGACCCGGATTCAGATGTCCGTCCTAAGGTGCCAGACTATAGCTTTTACCACTTATTCAAATGACTTAAATACAGAGGACAATTTCTGGTTATGTGCAAATAAAGCACTTCTTTATCTTCTGTCCAGAGCAAATATAATTCTTGCTCTCAATAAATGGAACAATGGTCTGTGAAAAGTTGGGTTTCTTCAAAGTTTTTTCCCCAAGTTTGTTTGAACGTGCTTTCAATTGGCTCTTACAGTATATAATGGAGCGTTGGTTTTATTTTATATTAAAGCAACTGAAAAACCAGGACAATCTGGTGAAAAGCTTTCAGCTGGGACTCTTTCTGTCTCTCCAGAGGTGTGAAGTGAGAGGATAGAAGGCCCTCTGATCACAAGATAAAGGCAGAACAACAGAATTAGCACTTCAAACAACAAGGCACTGGTTTAAAAAAAAAAAAAAAAAGAAAGAAAAAATAGGTATACACACTTCATATCCGCCGGGGTCAGAGTAAACACAGCCTGCAGAGTCAGTGCCATTTTAATGGGGGATTAGCCTGGATGAAGCGAGAGATAGAGGGAGAGATGGAGGAGAAGGACAAACATCCACAGCCACTTGTAGCAGTTGTGTGTGCAAATGCATGCGTGTGTGTGTGTGTGTGTGTTTACCCACTTGATTGCTTGTCTTTGGGATGCAGACGGGGAGCAGATAGCAACATGCATCTGTTTTGTATATTTTTTCCCTCTCTACTTCAAAAACTAATAAGCGCTGAATAAGAGGCCACGGCCGCACGAAGACACCATCAGCGCTGAAGCTGTTTTACAGCCATGCTCTGGTGTCCTCAGTTCACGTTTAGGCACTTTGATAACTGAGCAGGGAAGAATGAGAGAGCCGTCGGACAGGACGTCGAAAGCCCGTGGGAAATTTGACAGAAGTTTATCGGGCGACAAAATGTGCCAGCAACTCCGTTTTCAGCAATAAGCAGCATCACTCAAAAGAGGTCTGTCGTTCAGTCCGCCAGTCCGGACTAACTAGACTGCGGCAGTTGAGACAAACGCGTCCTCACTGCGTCTCGTGTGCGTGGAAACCCACCGTGACGTTGCCCATCGGTTTGTGAGCTGCTGTTTTGAAGCCTCCAGTTTGTAATTTGACAGTCGCCATTGTGGTTTTTTGAAACTAGAAGAAACCGTATTTGGAGGAGAAGGTGGAGCTGAGGAAGGAGTGAGGGGTGGAGCTGACTCTGCTCTGTTCACAGTCTGCCAATCACACCGTAGCCACGCCCTAATTCATCCCCTGCTTTATGGTCTATTTTCCTCTAAATGGACCATCATTTAAAAAATGAATGAATGTTGTATTGAAGACTTGAAAGGAAAATGTTTACTGAGCTAATAAATCAAGGGAGAAGTAAGGACATTTTCACATAGACTTCAATACAATCATGTTCACGGTGCCTTCACACCTGTACTTGTAGCTGTCAACTAACACTCTAACTCAACAGCCACTGATTGGCTGCCACTGAAATATCACACGCAGTCACGGTCCCAAGAGGATGAACCCTGCTGCCTCTGGTGATCTTCTGTCATAGCGGTGGCATGAGGTTGACATTTTTGCTCCAAATGTCAACAACAACCCAAATGAGCAAAATTAAATATGAGGGTAGATTGCAACTCGTCCTGCAGCACATGAGACGGTGGTCACTCTCCACAACGTATTTGGGAGGTTAAAAGGGAAAAGAGAAATAACATTTGCGTGTCATAAATGATGCCATTTGTGTCGTCTCTCAAAGGCTCAAAGATTTCAGACCTTAGCTTTGGTGGAAAAAATAGCAATGACAGGGAGTCTTACATTTTACCGAGATGCCACTTCAGAAATGAGTGCTTAACAGTATTTTATAAAGAGATATCCAAGCTCAGTCAAGTCATTGTCACTTGTTTTTCCATCTCCCCTTAAGGCTAGACTGGGAACACACCCAACTTTTGACAGTCTCTCAGTGACATACTCTCACTGCACCTGTTATCCAGCTTTTACATTTCACTTAATTACCCAATTGTTTATCACGACAGCGAGTCATCCTCCGGCCCCAGATGAGCCTATATACAGTACAAAGAAAGGAAGTGGCCGTAAAAAGCACAAAGACGGAAACGTGTCTTCCAGCAGTGGGCCAGTTTTTCCTCCACCGTGCACTGAAGGGGGGGGGTCCAGGTCTGGACTGATACTCAGAGTACAGATTTATGACCGGGCAGCGAGCCAGCGTTCAGAACCAGGGCTCATTCACAAATCTCCACAACCACAAAGTCAGAGAAAAATCAGCCCAGAGAAAAGAAGTCAATGGACGGGAAGGGAAACGGGGACAGGAGGAGCGGATCTACAGTACCTAAGGATTTGGGATGGATTGGATGAAGACGGTGGATACAGACGGGTGACAAATCAAAGGAAAAAGCTGAATAAATGAGTGGAGAACAGAATAAATGCAGATGCCTCCACACAGGTGCACTGCATGGTACAATTAAGCAATTAACATCCAGTCATGCTCTGTGGCATGTATGAAATGCTAAGCAGGCCCAATTGATTCCGATTTTTGAACCACGAAGGCAAGAGGAAAAGATCACAAAGATGCTCGACAGGCTGGTGTTTCAACTGGAATGGAGGCTAAAGTGCATTCAGATCTGTGGTAAGGGGATCAGGTGGCTCCTTTAAGCTCTAGGGGACCTTTGGTTGGCAAGGTTTGGGTCCACGTGTGACCTTATGTCAGGTTACGACAACAAAACGAAGCATGGCTGACGGTGGGGAAGAGCCAGGCGAGCGAGGGATTTTCAAGCTGCATTTGAGGAAACATTTTGGCTTTTGCCAAAATGGAGATGTTCTGCTGTTGTAGAATATGTAAAGGTCAAACAAAACACGACGGCAGCGCGGCAAATCTCTCCCCCACCTTCGGAGACGTCGTGGGATTGCCAGCCACTCCGAGCGCCCAGGTGCCTCTTGCAGCGTTCCCGCAGCAGCAGCAGCAGCAGCAGCGCCGCAAATGTAGCGGGAGCGCTGCAAAAGCCTCAGGCCTTAGATCCGGTCAGAAACTAGGCAATAACTCACCTCGGGCTCCTGGGTTCCATGAAAGGATCCAAAGATTGGAGCGCTGCTACCAGATCCTGAGCCGTCCACACTTCTCAGATTGAAAGGTGAATGTATTTTCCATTAATCGTTGTGTTTACTTGTTTATATCTATAAATAATTGATTCCCTTACAAGTAAAACTTCCAGTATGCAGATATTTATTTCACAGTCGCTTTTGTGGCAAAACAAAGGTTACTGTATGAATTTCAAGTTATTGAACTGTATCGTATTGTTCTAGACGAGATGTTACACCCCGACTTCACAGTTACCTATGAGGGATTTTGGACCGACGTGTTAGACAGCGCTCTCCACCACCATCATCCCGACACTAAATGAAGGAATATCTTTCGGAAGAATGGCGTTCATCCCTCCCGTGGAGTTCAGAGACTTGGAGAATCAATGCCAAGGCACATTGAAGCTGTTCTGGCGGCACACGGTGGCCCAACACCTTACTGAGATACTTTATGTTGGTTTTTCCTTTAATTTGTCACCATCTGTATATCTGAAAGTGAATGTTTGGCAGTTCAGATGGAACACGTTTTCCCTTTACAACAGAAGATGAAAAACGGACAGGAGAGGATGAAAGGATAAAATGGCAGGTTAGCAGGGAGGAAGAGAGAGCTGCTCAGGTATCTTAGCCTGGGGACACACGAGCAGACTTTAAAAATCCTTGCGAATTTTAAAAAATGGATAGCGGCACACATCACACTGCATGCATCACAGCTCTACCCTCTATACTCATGCTAGATCCTTAAAAACACCACCATCATCAAGGTCTGTTTTTTCTTTCCATACACAGTTGGTCAAGCTAAGACGTGGCAGTGACATACTGTATGTCCGATGCAACTATGGTGAGTATTAGAGTAGCAAAAATGTCCAGCGTGGTAAAACGTCAGTAGTGTTTTTATTCTTAAAAAGAGAGGTCAAGAATCTTCCTTTGAAGGGAGTTTAGTGCAAACAACACTGTCTGAGATAGGACAACTAAAAATCTTATTTTCAGAAACTTTAGAAACATCGAAGACACAATGGAAGACAATGAAACGGATATTTAAAAAATTACCTATTACTCGCGTTGGTTTAATTTGTCAATTTTCCAAAAGTCGGCGGCGTTGACAAAGCAGCTTCTAAAGTCAAAAGTCACTTAAAGGTTCAGAAGCTCGGCTTTGAACAATTTCCGTCCCTTGTGAAAATACAACACTGGACAAAACAAGTGCATTCCACTTGGCTGGGATTAGAGCACCCCTGGAAATCAGTCCTTACCCAAAAACACCTGCTATTTATCGACAAAACAATTAAAGCCCATCCAGGTTTCAATGCCTAACAATTAACACAGCACTTACAACCTGGTGGCAAACTAACAAGCTATTTGGATCATTCTCCTCTCCATCAGCCCTAATTCCACTTTGGCACAATCCTATGTTTAAAAGTAATTACAAACTATTTTAAAGCTCTATCTTTCAGCCTATGAAAGAAAAGTGAATTTTAGTTCATTCGCCTAAGAGGAACATAAATGTTGTGTCACGTTACATAACTTTCGACAAAGCTTGACCTCGTGTTTTGGTTCAGTACACATCTGTTTGCCCTTTGCTTTGAAAAAAAAAACAAAAAAAAAACAGATCCAGTCCAGCACGCTTTCACTTGAGCTGACTTGTGAGAATAAAACTTGAAGCCTCAGCTGCAGTGTTTTGCATGACTTCCTGTCATTCGACCATAGAGTTTGTTTGGATTGTCCCCCCCATGGGTCCGCGAACGTCTCAGCGATGTAAGATGACGACATCCAATGAATGCGTCACCTGTCAGTTCAAGTGACTTCACATTTACAGCACTGGGTTCCTATGTGAAACGTCAGCGTAAACCCTTAATGGCCTATAAATGAAGTCAAACGCGGACCTTAATTTCTTCTGGTGTAGATTAAGTAAACCAAACCACAGATGTAAAGCAAACAAATACTTTCCTATGACCAGCGTTCAAAGTACTTTCCCTTTCTGAGAAAGAAGTAAGGAACTAACAGGAAGGGGGAAGGTGGGAAATACAGAAAGAACGATATATTCAGATTTGGGATGGACTTGATGAAGGGGGTGGATTATTTCAGACTGAATGTTTGGCAGTTCAGATGGAACAGTTTTGCTTTCCAACAGAAAATAAAAATGGACAGGACACCAAGCCTCCAGTCAGCACTTTCCCTCTAAAAATCATGATGGTGTTAAAGAATAGCCATAAATTTGATATCGACGATCCTCCTCACATGTCACCACGACTGGAACGCGCCCCTGGTAGTGGCTTTAAGAGCAAGTGAAGGCAACAAGATCTCTGTATCTAAATGACAAGGTAATTTGTCATTTGATTCCAAGCTTGTGTGATATGGTTGAAAAAGCCAGAGAAACCGAGTAAGGCAACCTTGAGAGATTGTTTCCAAGATCAAGAATGAACCTGCCAAGCTCAATTTTGAAGCCAAGAAGAAGAAGTCTCACAAATGCTCTTGAACCTTGAAGATCTGCAGTTTTTGACAAATGAGCAAATGTTTTGTTTTTTTTTAACTGATGAAGATCATGTGAAATTGCCCAAAGCCCGAGGACAAGTGGAACATGTGAGGCGATCGTTTAATCAACCGCTGTATCTCATGTCAACACTGGTCTGTTTCAACTGGAAGGACAAAGACATAACAGCAAGTGTTTTTTTTTTTTTCTTTTTCATCCAGTTGGTTCAACCAATGGTTCTCAACCTTTTCCAACTCCACTTGAAAATCTCAAAAATGTTGGCACCTCCCAAGGCATCAATACGGAGGCCAAATAATGTACTTTTTGTACTTTTTATCTTAATGAGAGAAATCAAACATTCAGGACTTAACTGGAAGCGAATTTCCTTTTTGTTTGACAACCAGAGATCACTTGATTTCACCATCTGTCTCTTGACTCTATCCTTTTAAATTTGCCTGTTGATAACCAGGTTTCCATTGCTGGGATATATTAGGCAGCATGGGAACATTTTTGTCCTTGAAGTTGTGTTGGAAGCAAGAAAAATGGACAAAGAGTAGGGATGTGAGCAACTTTGACAAAACTGTGGAGGCCAGACAACTGGGTCAGAACATCTCCAAAACTCCAGTTCTGGTGGGATGTTCCCAGTCTGCAGTGGTCACTACTGACCAAGAGTGGCCATGGACGGCCAATCAGCCAAATTCCCCGGATCTCAGTCCAATCCAGCATTTGTGGGATGAGCTGGACAAACAAGTCTGATCCAAGGAGGCTCCACCTCACAACTTCCAGGAAGGAAGGAGCTGCTGCTATCGTCTTGGTCCAGATATCACAGCTCACCTTCAGAGGTCTAGAGGAGTCCAGGTCTCCAGGGTCAGGGCCTTCACAATATTAGGTGGCTGATTGGTGTATATTACATGATTTGCATTTTTCACCCAAATTGTACTGTTTTGCAAATGATTTGTTGGCGCACCTGCGAGACCTTCGCAGCCCACCAGTGGGCCAAGCCCCTCAGGTTGGGAACCACTGGTTTAGACCACTTTTGACAATGACTGGCTACAGCCATTGTTAAAAGAAACCAACAGTGATGATAGATAATGGACCCCAAAACATCCACCCAACCGCTTGTTTATAGCACAGTGCAACAGTCCGGACATTATTTGGTCAGAGTGTAGGTTGTGTGTGTGTGTGTGTGTGTGTGTGTGTGTGTGTAAGTTGGTGGTGGGTGGGTGGGTGGGTTATGGCATCTTGTTACAGAGGTCTGCCACAGTGAGTCAAGCAGCAGTCAGGCCGGCCATCAGCGTCAAGAGCCTCTTCACCGTTGCTCACTTCTCAAACCGCCACCTCCAATCACACTGATGCTGTCCTTAGCTTACTGATTCTGCCTAATCAGGAGTGTGTTTTCCTCATCAGCAGTGGATTTTATTTTTCCCCTCATTCTACTGACTCTTTGGATTGAACTGCCGCTGCCTCTCACCCTTTTGGTTTCACAATTTACATTTTGACACAGCTCCGGAAACGTCGATAGGGAAACCATATTGGGATGAGAAGGTGAAGCTGAGGAGGAGTGAGGTGTGGGTCACATAGTAGCCACGCCCCCTGATTCATCCCCTGCTTTATGGTCTATTTTCCTCCAAAAGGGACCATCATTTTTTTTTTTTTTTTTTTAAATGAACATCATGTTGTATTGAAGACTTGAAACTAGAGACTGAGACCATAAACTCATTAGGAAAACGTTTACTGAGCTAATAAATCAAGGGAGAAGTAGGGAAATTTTCCCATAGACTTCAATGCAATCTGACTTCTTTAACAACCAGGAGGACGCTCCCTGAACTCATCACGCCTCTGTTCTTCTTGACCCCTTTACTGATCCATTTTTGAGGATATTACAGTTGAATAGTGATGATGAATGCGCTGGGGGGAATTATACAAAACGTAAATAGAGAACACGATCAATGAGAAGCACATTTTTTGTCAGTCTTTCGTGGAGACAGGCAGAACGGGGAGGGCGTCGAACTCACCCTGAATTCAACTCCTGGCTGTCCGGATTTCAGCGTCCTGGGCGAGCGTCGTCGGCACATCCGCGCCGTGTCACCTCCGCTGAAAATCCTGGAGTCCGTGATGAAGGCAAATGAAAAGAGGTAATGTAAAAAAAAAAAAAAGAAATCAATATAATCATGCGCATAATCACAACGTTGGCACCAAGCTCTCAGCTTGAGCTCATAACAGCGATATGAGATTGGAGTTTATTGCATTAATCATGTAAACGTTGCTCTTGTGATTAAAGCAGAACTGCTGTTTATTGCTTGTAATTGTATTCGGGTCGGGCTACGCTCCCAGGAATACCACACGCAGCATTAATATTTGATGAACTGACTCTGGATCAGGCGTGGGGGAGCCGGTTCCCCTTTTATGTTGATCCGGGCCGGCGGTATTGGAGCTGACCTCAGAGCAGCCCTCATTTCTCTCCACAACACTTCACAGGGGCGCATTTGAATATCCACGTCAAAATTGTTAGCTCGCAATATTCTTTTCATTTTTCCCTCTATTTTTATCAGCAAATCCAATATGGGGCATGAAAGCATGCGCATGCATAAAGAATACCAGCCATATGATTGCTCGAGCGAGGGGCGGGGGGAGGGAGGGAGATGTAAAGTGCTGAGGAAGAACAAGATAGGAAGACGCTCGGCTTTTGTTTTTTCTGTTTTTTTTGTTTTTTTTCTAACTTCTAAAAGCTCTTCAAAACAACATTTTTATCATGTGATACAAGAGTCTGAGACAGATTCACTCTTCACCTTCTTCTCATGACCTCTCAGCAAAACGGAGACAGGCCTGGACACGAAGCAACAGATTTATTTTTCCCTCGTTTGATTCCCCTTCTTCCCCTGTTTCTCTCCTCCCCTCTCTCTCTCTCTCTCTCTCTCTCTCTCTCTCTCTCTCCCCGTCATTCCTGTTGATCCACTGCTGCTCGACTCTATTGGAAGGAGTTTAGAGGCCTGTGATAGATCCCCCCCTGAAATGTTTTCAGGATATAAACTTCAAACGCTTCGGATGGATCACTGCAGAAACATCCAAGGGTCCCTCTCTCTCCCTCTCCTCTCCTCTCTCTCTCCCTCCTTCCCTCCCTCCCTCCCTCTCTTCTCTCTCTGCTTTCATGTGACGTCAGATTTAGTCCACGCTGGAGGGGGGGGGGTGAAGCTTTGCTGAATGGATTTAAATGCTCAGTAAACACATGTACAGGTTTAAGGAGAACTTCCTGCCAGCGTCAGGCGTCCCGGGGAGAACGAGACCAACCTTACGAAATCCATGTTTCATAAATGTCAGTCAGACAGAGATAATGTTGGGGAGTCACCGCTGATGTCACCGCGTTTGACTTCTTAACGCACACAAGCTGAGTGCCAACTAAAAAAAAAAAAAAAAAAAAAAAAGAAAGAAGGTAAAATTGCTGTTTATGCAATCTGTCATCGTAGGGAGTATTGACGGTTTGGTGATGTAATTATGCAGCACTCGCTGGACGCAAACGCTGAGTTGGTGTTTTTTTTTTTTTTTTTTTACTCCGTGGAGCTCTGACCCCGCAGGGTCCTGACAGCTCGGCATTGCAATCCCACCACCACCACCCCCCATCCCCCATGCCTCTCTTCCCTTATGTGTACGACAGCCTGTGGCTGTTGCTGCCCCTCCCCCACCCACCCCCCAACGCCATCACACATGATTCACATTGTGGTTCACACAAGATGGATCTAATACACTTATTGAATGATTGATCAGTTACACACACGTTGTCAAGTTGAACGGGAAATGAACATTCAGATAAAAAGATATTAAATTCATACATTTTTCTACAACTACGCCTCCTATTACGTTCATAAAAATGGTTACTGAATGTTTTGTAACAAGAAGAATCTGTCTGATTATAGTCATTGGAGAAGACTTGAAACTTGAGACTGAGACCATAAACCCATTAGGAAAACAATTACTGAGCTAATAAATCAAGGGAGAAGTAGGAGCATTTTCCCATAGACTTCAATACAATCTGACTTCAGGTGGTCATTGGGTCTTCGGCATTTGCTTCACTTTTCAGTCCCAGAGTCTACGTCCACTTTTATATGCGGTCTCAACCAAAAAAAAAAAAAACCAAAGATAAAGGCATTAAGTGCTGAGTAGTGTCTTAATTCAGCCTATGACGGAGGAGCACGTGAATTAAAACATATTGAAACAGAATGAAAATAAACACGAGCAGCCATTTTTGAAACAAACATATGCTCGTGTTTATGTAGCATTCGCTGTGAGACTTCAAAGATGAATATACATGTATTGCTCATTAATATTAATCAATAATTGAAACATATTCTCGTAATAGATGTACAGATGAATACATCTTTCAGTGTAAAGTCCTAATTAAAAGTGTTATCTTTGTCTTACATGAGTATTTACACCAAGTGAACCACAAAGAGCCATTTACACTGGTATTAGATGCTAAAGAGGTGTCGGAATATTAAATTAAATATAACAGATGCTCTTGATTTTATGAGATTTTAATGCAGCATTTTCATCAGACTCAACACAAGCCCGAGCAGCTGTAACGGTTTCCACTGAAAGTCTTGATCAGTCTGTGTCCTGACGCAGTGAATTAGTTAAACACAGCGTGTGTGTTTACATGACGGACCGAGCAGAGCTCTGCAGCGAGGTGGACGCAAGGAAGGGGAGGAAGGATGCAGGGGAGGAGGGGTGCAGGGGTTGGAAGCAGCTCAGAAGATTCCTCAACAATGAGAAACAGATGATCGTGTTCTCGCAGTTACACTGTCGGCGCGCGTGCGTGCGCCTGCGCGTGTTTTTTTTTTTTTTTTTTTTTTTTTTGCAAACTTTATTGCTAACACATTTGGACGATCGCAGCTGCAGCCCGCTGTACTCTGGCAGAAGGATGACACGCTGCTCGAAAGGTTTTCCTCCTCGCGGTCAGATTTGTTTTTCAGAGCCTTCCCTTCCTCCATCCTTCCCTTCGTCCTTCCCCCCTCTCTCTCTCTCTCTCTCTCCCTCCCTGTCTCCTCTGCTCGGCCCTGCAGCGGGTTGCACAGAGGTGAGTGTGTGTGGGATGGCGTTGTCGTGGGACTGACAGGGAAGCAACAATCTTCTCCGGCCAGTAAAACCAGCTCACGGTTGTCAAGAGTGGTGCCGAATGTTATGAAACAATATCTTGGCAGGCTGTTTTCTCTCCCACCCACTGCTCAGAAGCAAGAAGTCATAGTCTATAAACCACAAATCCAGAGATGATGACATCCCTGGCTCTTATTAATGCCGTTAGCTTAGTTAGGAGTTTGTTTTTAGCTTCAGTCTACAGCCTCCTACTTCTCCACCAGCTTGCCGAAGGCTTATTTTTGTCAGGTTTGGATAATTTTCCTGTTAGATCACTAAAACAAAATGACTAAAGCGAAAGCCAAAACCCACTGCGTGTTGAACATTTACCTCATTCATCATTTCCAAAATAATTTTGATTGCGCAGTGATAACACAGCTGTGGGGGGAAAACTATCATAATTTAAATTGTTTAATTCTGTTTTCTGCTTTCATTTAGTTTGAAATGTGACTTCGCAGCAGAGTTGCAACCGAGAAACTTTATTCACAAGCTCACATTGTTGTCCTGGAGTCCTGGAATAATAAGAACCACACGATTCACCAAGGTGTAAAGTAGGAAAAAAAAGACCCTCTGTAATATACTGTTGTGTTGTTATTGTAATAATGCTTCTTTTTGCCTGATCTAGCTACAGACAGGGACACGTCACTGCTGTCGGCCCAGTGTTGGCTCAGATTCAGGCGTCACAACTGATCAAACCAAGCTAAACAACGCCTGTTCCTCTTGGTGCCACATTATCAGTGCCCCGTTCAAATTCCCATGAGAATGAAAGGGAACTTCATGATTTCTATAGAGCCACAACAGGATGTCCAGAGACAAGGCAACAAAAAAGATAAATGTGATGAGAAAGTTATAGTAGTGAAAGTCAAAAATTTTTCTCCTAAATAATGAGAAAGAATATTTTTATGGAGCCACCAATAAGGACGTCCAGAGACAGGAAACAGAGAAGGCAAAATAAAGTGACATTTTTGTCGTCAGCCCAAAAACAACCTGTCACTCTCACATTTTGAGACAGACGAGGTTAAAAACTGAGAATGTCAATCCATTTCTCTCAAGAGCTAAATCATTTCTGCGGAGAAACATAGAGGACATTCAGAGACTAAACGATTGCGCAATCTGGCGAAATTAACAGCTTTTTGCTCCTAAATAATGACAGAGCACGTTTCACTGGCTGGTTTAGCGCAGCGTGGAGGCTCCGAGGCCGGCGGTGGCACACTCGCAGGCGTTGTTGTCATTTGCATTACAAGCTGCTCTGGGCCTCTCTCTGTGCTAACTGCTAACGTTAGCTGCTTGGGAAAAGTCAGACTGAACATCAATTTGGCTGCCGGCGACATTAGCTCTCCTGATGGATGGAAAATAGATGTAAATAACCGGATATGTTGCCTGTGTCCTCACTGGCCTCGGCCCTCGAGGAGTCGTGGGCCCCCAGGCAACTGCCCAGTTTCCCCAATGGTTATCCCGGCCTTGGTTCCCCTCAAGCCCGGCTAATGTTGTCGTCGAGACTTGAGACCCAGAGTGTTGGTACTTTTCCTTCGTTACAAATCACTGCCCGTTGTTCTCGGCAGCTCACTTGAAGCACAGCTTGGTCTCCATGAAGTCCACTGTTCACAGTTCAGTCTGTAGTCCTGCTCCTGCCTAGATTTCAACGATTTAGCGTCAGTACATAAAGGTGAGAGTTTGTGTCCTGCAGGATTTTGGGGGCTTCTTTGGAAATAGTCGTTATTTATCATGTCCAGTTTTTGAAATGCACTGATCTTTAAGATACATTGAGGTGAAAAGTGCTTTCTCCAAATTCTAGTTGTTCATAAATGTCTTGTTAGACGCTAAATATGAACCCAGAGAATTGTTTTGGATTATTTTTCTCTCAAAATGTCTTTTGTTGGTGACTCATGAACATGAATAAATGAATGCAAACAAATGAACCCTCCCATCGTGTAAAGCCAGACTTGACCGTTAGCGAGTGGTTGGCTAAGGAGCGATGCCGCGGGAGGAGGTGTGTTTGGACATCAGCTGGTAAACCCGTGCAAAAGAGGGGAATCAGATAAAGAAGATCATTGCTCGGGAAAGTGTCGTTACACAGACGCAGGAACCAGGTTTATGAGAAAAATAGGCAGCGGTCGAATGTTTGGAGCTAAGTAGCTCAGGTGGTAGGAGGAGGATCAGAGTGTTGAAAACTGAGCCAACAAAGAACCGTGTTTACATTTGTAAAAGTAAAGAATTGAATTAGTAATCAAATTCATAATTATTGCGATGATGATGAGGATGATGCAGATGTGCTTATGTCAGTTTCAGCAGCGTTGAACTGCTTCTTTGGAGGCCCATGAAAAAGAGTTAACAGTGAACATGTAACACGCTGACATGACGGCTATTTCCATTTCAGACTGTGACTGAACCTCAGGAAGACTTGTCTTTACTTGAGAAGGAATTTCTACTCTCTCTCTCCCTTCCTTTGTATTTTTTGCACTGATCCACACACACACACACACACACACACACACACACACACACACACACACAGTTGCATCAGACACCCATAAATATCACTCTGCCACTCTGCCACAGAATGATGTATGAGCCTTTGACTTGTCAGTGTGCCATCTCGAACTAGAAACACCATAATACACACTCACAGTCGCACACACACACACACATTCATCTCTGACCCTCCACCCATCCCATAAGGCACACACACACATATACACACACACACACACACACACACACTCACGGAGGTAGACATGTTTCATCAAACCAGCGAACAACGCGCCTCCCTGCCCTTGGCCAGCCCCGCGGCAGCCTGGGAAATGGAGTGTGCTGGCTCGCAGTGACCTCTGCACCGGTAGCAAGCTGAGAACTACGTCTGTGGACTGACACCTTTGACTGGGGAAGTGTGCGTGCGTGTGTGTGTGTGTGTGTGTGTGTGTGTGGTGAAAGAAAGTAATAACAGATAGGCTCATGCACCAGACATAAACAGATATTTCTGTAGTGTGTGTTTAGTGGCGAGAAGGAGATGTATAAAAATATACTGGAAGAGAGTCAGGTGCAGGTACACACATGCACACTCGCCCTACGCAGAGGTAGGGGCTGTTATTTGGCGACCGGGCCCCCGAGGCGAAGGTCCACAGATGGGGTTTGAGATTGTTTCTTCCTTGTGTTGAATCTACAGGGGCTTTAATTGGCTGCTGCTCTATCTGACCTCTGACCTTTTGAGCACAAATGACCACAGCACCTGAGACAAAGAGAGATTTCCCATCAGGTATTGTTGAGCAAAAAGGATTCTACGGACTGATTTATGTTGTTGGATCAATGGAGGGGCCATAGGGGGGAAAAAATACTTTCACAGCCTCTGACATATTGGGATTTGTGTGATATTTTGCGGCGATATTTATTGTTTTATTCCCTTTCATAAGCGCTGTGTGTGCAGTCTCATCGGCATGATCAGGATGGAGTTTGACCAAAATATATGGGACTGATATCAGCCTTTTATTAACATGAAGAATGGCCCAGACTCTGTGGTCTGTCCCTGACAAAGAAATAACATCAATTTCAAATATAAAATTCTTCATATACTGTATTTTATGTTGCACTTATCTTGACTATTAGAAGTCCAGGACTGAGTCACACACAGTTTGATTGCATGTGGTGACAGACAGAAAATTACTAGTTACAATAGTACTTTACGTGAAAACACACAAAGTCACCAAAGGTTGGGCGATACACTGTGAGGTCTGAGTTTTTGTGGTGATACTGTTTAATATTTTACAGACCCTTGCTAGCAGAGTGGTCTGTCGTGCCCGTCGACTGCTTTTGCTCAGGCTGAAATATCTCACAAATTGGTTTGACAATCAGAGGGTGCCTCTTGCCTGAGCATTGCCTTGATTGATGTTGTATTGTTATGGAAATGATCCAGTTTAAATAGGCCACTTACAGAGCATATATAACTATTTTATATTATATTTTACACATATACATATACACATACATATTATAAACCTTTTTGTCACTGTTGCATTTATCTTTTTACATCTTTTGAACACACTGTTTGAACACAGTTTCATATTATACGTTGCAAGGCCCTTTTTTTTTTTTTTTATTTTACATAAGTAAATCAATAAATGAATAGAAAGCAAAAAAACAGATTTTGCCTCCTTATTATGTGGCTCTGACAGAAAAGGAAGGGCTGAGTGAATCAGTGGCAACAAATCACAACATTAGACATGTTTTATATCATGTGATGAGACGCTGCTCCGCAGAGCCTCGTGTGTCATGGACGTCTCTTAACGGTGTGCAACACACAATGCGTCACAAAGAAAGCTCTGACCTCTCATGAGCTGTATTATAATGTTCCACTTAACCCTGTGTGTTTGATGAACTGTGGAAAGGAATAAACATAGAGCATACTTCCTCCGTTTTCTGCTCATCCCCAGGCGTTGTCTCCTCTCTCACTGTGGCTCCTGAATATCGGCCCATCATGTATTTTTGAGCTTAGCTAGCCGGCTAACCAAAGGCCTGGGGCCTGTCTGTGTTCTCCCTGTGCCTGAAGCCTTAAACCTTCATTCTCTCTAATGGCCATCAGGGGGCGACTCCACTGGTTGTGAAAAGAAGTCAGATTGTATTGAAGTCTATGGGAAAATGTCCCTACTTCTCCCTTGATTTATTAGCTCAGTAAACTTAAATGATGGTCCCATTTGGAGGGAAATAGACCATAAAGCAGGGGATGAATTGCCGCTTGGATGAGAATCAAGATGTGTTCTCTGTCCTCATCTTTGTGACGTACTGTCGGTGCTGATACTAGAAGAAAAAATATGACGCAAATGCAACATCCCATATTCCACGTGGTTGTGTAAGTTACAGTAAGACCTAACCTTCAAATATATACAACTAAATATACTATAGCACAATGGATTAGAAATATATGTTCGTTCTGTTGGATTTCTGTGGCGCCAGGAGTACGTTTCATGAGGTAACCCTTTATGCCTCCCTGAATTTTGGCATGAAAACAGTGACATTTAAAAATACAGACTGTTGGCTCAATATGTCCCGCTACTGGCAGCTCTAGTCTAAAAATACTGACACTGGTATCTGCCTTGAAAAACCCATGTCAAAGCCTGGTTTAGACCCTGTGTGACTGGTAGCATTATTTTATTCATGATATGAGTGAATCAGTGTGGCGCATAATGCTTTTTAAGCTATTCACACAGAGAAAAGAGATGGAAAGGAAACTGGGTGAACTGCATGAAACAGAGACACTGAGATAGAGAGGGGTGAGAGAGAGTGGGAGTGAGAGACAATGAGATACAGAGGAGGAAACGAGAGAGAGGATAAATATACTGGATTTATGCAGGAAGCAATGAGGCCACCTCTCTCCGGTAGAGCACCAAAGAGGAAGTGAGAGCGAGAGCACTTCCTGTTAAAGTGTGCCCACCACTTTCACAAACACCCCCACCACCACCACCGTCCCCCGTCCCCTTGCAAAATAAAATAAAAACAATAATAGAGAAAGAAACGGCACCTCGAGCGCAGCCACTGATCATTGAGAGTATAAAACCATAGTTACTGCCTTTCAGACGCCTGCTATGACAGCTGGTGGAGGAAGTGACAGACTAATGGGGGAAAAAAAAAAGAAAAACAGCTCATTCTCATAAATTTTATACAGTAAATTGCTCATTGCTCATAACATGTAAGAAATAAGTGGATATAAACCTCCTGAAACGGATATTCTGACCTTTTAAAGAACATTTACGTCTGCACCAGAAGGAATCAGGAGCAGAATAAAATAAAGGAAGCCAAACACAATCAGTAGACAAAGATGAAACCCTTTAACGTTGCATTAGCTTCACATAAACCCCTTAAACATACGCTTCATTTGGCATTAAATAAGTAAGAACGGAGTAAAACAAGCTGAATTAGGTCCAGAAAGGACCTAAATGTGGCTCAGTGTTCATCAGATTTACGCTGTTTATTAGTGAGCTTTATTTTAAGTGGCATTTCCCTCTGTTCTGGCAAATGAAAGGGGGAATTTTAAGGTATTAAATGCAGAGATTTAAGAGGCTGAATTAAGCCCAAGCTAACGACGGTCGGGTTAGAAGCAACAGGCTTTGGAGCAAACGTGGTTTTAATTTTGAGGAACTGCAACAATAACACTTCCATTGGAGAGACAGAGGTTGTCAGTTCAACCATGGTGTCAAATTGTTCTAGGTAATTTCTCCCACTCAGATCAATATTAACCACAGAATGATGAATTGATGTTGAACAAGCGTCTTCAGCCTCAGCTGCTCTATCGGGCTGCACTTTTTATCAGATATTATCGCAATAATTATGAAAGCAAGATTAAAATCATCCAGCGGTATCGTTGAGATGAACTTTAATTCAACTTTGTCCTGAAATATAGTCGAATATACAGTATATGTTCAATTTGGCTGTCTGCTGCAAGAAATATACTATTTTATTATTAGCACATATTCAGGCTTTCACTTGTCTTTGCTGCTGCATATGTTGATCATGGTTTTTATGTACATTTGCATAGTGGAAACATGGATGCTGTCTATTTTGCATTTAGAAGGCCTCCTTCCTCTTTTTTTTTTTTTCTGCGGTTACACAAACCCTAAAAGGGTCTAAATCCTTTACATTTTCTGCAAACTCAGCTTCTCTTTACAACTTCTCTAATTTTTGTGGTTTGTAGCTCGGTTGTGTTCTCCACCACTTTCTGAGAAAAAGGTCCGGCTCTTTAGATGCCGAACATCTGCTTTTCTTCACCAGGACGTTGGTAACTTTGTCTGATTGCTGCTGCCACAAGGTTGTGTTTTTAAAGTAGCGTATGTGTGTGGACAGTGTCTTTAAAATGAAACAATATCTAGAAATAAGTGCAACACATGCAGTCCATTGAGGAGACAACCGTTCTTCCCTTTCCTCCCGACTTCTCTCCACGACTTCTCTAGTTTTTGTGGTGGAACCTGTTTTAAAGCTGACGTGACCCTATTCTTCAACACATACATTTCCAATACCATCACGATCCCTTCCTCCTCTTCCCACATTCCCACATTCACATCTCGCCTCGCTCACAGTTTGTCCTCGGCTCTTCCCTCACCCCAAACTCACCCACTCACCCTTTGGCCCTCCATAACCTGCCTCCTGCCCCTCTCAGGTGATGATTACCTATCGATCACCGGTTCACACAATCGTTTGGTCAATGCTCTAATTGCGTTTTCTCTCTGTGTGGGCTACACAGGGAGGAGGATCGATCATCGGCTAATGAGAGATGTTGGGGTGGGGGGTGGGGGGTTGAGGCAAAAAGCCGGTTGTTCAAAAAGGACCGTGCTGTATATGAGCTCTTGCTCTCCTCCTCCTCCTCCTCTATTAAATAGCCTTGTTGCTATCATCCCTGCGTCCCAGCTTCATTATAGCCCACCCTTTATTGACCTTAAGTCGGACCTATCAATATCCACACGCACATGCCAGGATTTAATGTCGACGGACCATGATGCTTTGTAGAAAAGTTGATGAACCCTTGAAGTGATTTCAAATCCAACTAAAATCTCAAGTTCTTGTCCAAGAGGTGACTTTTTGTTATTTTTTATTATTGAAAACGAGAAACCAATGGTCTTGAGGAAGAAAACTTATGCTGTGATCCATAGCTTAGAAGCTTGTTAGCGGTGGTATGGTCGTTTGCTGCCTCGTTCATCAAGCCAGGGTGAAGAAAAGGAGGCATTCGCTGGGGAACTAATGTAGTATTTGGTCCAAACCTAAAAGCCTTCGGTGTCGATAAGGTACAGCTTAAAATAAAATGATTTGATTGGCTGTATGCAAAAAAAAAAAAATTTTTTTTTACATAGATAATGAATCGGTGGGATTAGCTGCTGTCATGAAGCTTACAAGTGTAAAATGTAAAATATATATATATATATATATATATATATATATATATATATATAAATAAACATAAAACTAACATAAACTAACATGAACATAAATCAGCGTCACAACTGTAACCACACCCACCAGTGATGTCACCGCGTGCAGACACGGCCTGGAGTACACCTCTACGTCAGAGGCGAAACCACTGGAAATCCATGAAAAACAAGGTTTTCAGCAGCTCTGAAGTCACTTCTCGTGTAAGACCCAGTTTTTAGAGAGTAAACGTTTATACTGTAGCAGAACAAAAATGTCTTAGCCAGTTGTGTGTTTATAGGTTTATTGCCGCTTTTGTATCCTGGCAACAAACATGCGACTGCTACTACGCCGCCACAGCTCATCAGAAAGACTCCAACAACGCAACAGCAGCACAAAGAGGAGGCTTTGCTTGTATAAAAAAAAAAAAAAAAAAAGGCGTCCACTGTGACGTACGGTACATGTGACAACAGCCCCTTTAAAGTGAAGCATTAGGAGAGTTGTTTGTGTTTTTGTGTGTCTCTCGGCTCGCGGCCTCGGAGACGAAACTAAAAATGTTTTCCTCCACTTTCGTAGCCTCATCTGTCTCTGCCTCATCCTGTTGTTTTCCTGTTCCCCCTTTCACTTTCTCTTCCTCTCTTCCTCTCTGGCCACTGCTCTCAGAGAGCGAGTGGGCTGCATATTGATTTTTACTGTTGAACTTGCCTGGCTCTTTCCCTCTCGCTCTCTCTCTCTCTCTCTCTCTCTCTCTCTCTCGCTATCCCTTTCGCCCCCACAGACACAAACTGACGGAGAAGTTGATTAGCAGCAGCTCTAAATATATCCTCCACCTCCTCCACCTCCTCCTCCTCCTCTTCTTCTTCTTCTTCTTCCTCTTCCTCTCTCTCTCCTCTCCCGCTTGCTCCCTCACCCACTCGCTCTCCCACACCGGTTCAATCGCTCATTCTCCGCATTTTCTCTCGCCTGATTCGCCTGGACGCTGCTCTGCCAAGCGCTTTCTCTTCCTCTCTCCATTTCCTTTTCACTCGCTCTGAGCATGTCATTTGTCAACCCCCCCCCCCAAAAAAAAAAAAAAAAGAGAGAGAGAGAGAGAGAGAGAAAGAGAGAGGCAGTACTGCCAGGTTTGGCTGAAAATCATGTGATAATTTGACAAATTCAGAAATGATAATGGTAAAATGTTTCAGAGCTGTGTCCGTTCTCTGAATCTCTGGGGGAATTTACATCAACTTTTATTTGCAGTAGGCGGCTTCAGATACGAGTCAATGGGAAAATCACACACTTGCATCCAACACACACACACACACACACACACACATATGTAAATCCTTCTGGCAAACTTTCTGCTGTACATTTTCTGCCCGACTCACCTGCGCTTCACCTCAATGAACCCTGCACACTCATACATGCGTGCAAGAGTGTGTGCAAGGAAACACGTGCGACATTTAAACAGTAAGTATATGTGCAATGAAACATGCATGAGGCTTATTCTCATCAGACTTACTGTCCAACCTCCTTATGGTTTAGAGTCTGTGGTTTCTGTTGTCATGAGAGTTTAAACACAACCATTAAAAAAAAAGTGTAATTATGCTCTAGTCACTACAAGTGGGTGTTGTGCTGCCAGATCAGATATTCTGGCAGAAAACCAACATGTTGTCTGTGAACATTTTGCTGATACACTCAGCCTCAACATATGTGCAACTTGCTAAATTCCCCATTTTGTCAATAGAAAACAATTATGTCTCCTTCAAAATGTCTTTGCTGCTGCAGTTTATCCGTCTATAATGTAATTTGTGCCTCACAGTAGGAAAAATGGTGAAATTACTACATACTATTCACTATGTAGGTCTCTCAGCACCGTCCTTTATAAAGAGTTGTGACTAATGACTTTATTAATGATACATAGATAATTGACTGATGCTTTAGAGAGCTGTTACTAAATGCAACATTTCAGTTGCTAAGTCATGGTGGCCACTGTGGTTGGTTTATGTCCTCCAGCATCACTTTCTTGTGCTATTTTAAGTTATTAATTAAGTGCTTCTCTCTCCAGGTGCCACAGAAAAGTGCTGTAAACACAACACTGACATATTTAAAGCTAATATACAGAAATTGTGAGCTAACAGCTGCTAATTTGCTTCCACAGCACATACAGAGCAATGTCACCATTCATTTTGAGTTGTGTTTGTCTCTACCTGTTGACCTGATAACTCTGCTTGTAGCTTTGTTTTGTTCTCCACCACCTACTGAGAAAAATATCTGGATGTTTAGGTGCTAAATGTTAGCTTTTCTTCACCAGGAAGTCACAAACTTTGCCTGTTTGCTGCTTTGTTTGGGGCAGAAAACACAACGTAGCTTTTTTTTTTTTATTTGTACAGGTTTGTGAGCTCTACACTCTGTGGCTTTAAAATATATAAAGATATACATGAGAAAAATATATATAGTAATAATATAGTACATTTCCCGTCAGTCACCATCGCTGCACATTTAAAGCTAAAAAAATATAATCTTTCTAATTTGCTTCCCCAGCAGATACAGAGAAATGTTAAGGTCATTAATTTGGAGTCGCGTCGAGCGTAACTCACATTGCAGCTCTGTTTTGGTCTCCACCACCTGAGAATATATAGAATATCAGGATCTTTAGATGATAAACGTTTGCTTCTCTTCACCAAAAACTTTGTCTGTTTCCTGCTTTATTCTGCTTTATTCTGATGTTTTTTTATTTGAATATATTTGTGCCTTTAAATTAAAAAAAATAGAGATAAATAGAAATTAAAAAAAATAGAGAGAGAGAAATAATGAGTGCGACACATATAGTAGATTGAAAGAGAATAGAAACATGAAAAAAAAAAAAAAAAAAAAACTCGCTGTGTGTGAAGATCAGTTAAGACGGTGTCAGAGATACGCAGGGTCCAGATGGGAGAGGGAGCCGCTCTGTTTATTCTGCTTCTATGTCGGTCGCCCTGGAAGTAAACACAGCACACCAAGGCCTTCTGCAATTTAGCAGCACACTGATTGCAGCATGGGACACGCAAACAAACAAACAGACAAACAAACAAACAAACAAGCTCACTGGGCCGATCTCCTGGGCGTGTGCATGCCACTCTACCCTCCACCCCCCACCCCCACCCCTGCCCACCCCCCTTCCCTCCAATGATTTAAATCTCATTTGCCTTCTACTGGTTTTTCGTGAACGCTGAGGCTGATGTGGAGCCGTGCAGCCAGCCACCTCTCTCATTGTTTGAAAACAGGGGGTGGGGGGGGGGGGGGTGGGGTGGGGGTTTCTCATAAACGGCGCATTTTTTTCAGACAATGAGCACGTGGGCGTTTGGCTTTAGGCATATTTGACAGGATCAAATGACTTACACAGAAAAGAAAATTCTGTCGTTTATGAAATAATCCTCCCATACTTATTTCATCCACATCCTCCATGCTTATGTTTTGGTTTTTTTTTTCCATTTCCTCTCATCTCCAACACCCCCCCCATCCTCACCCCCACCCTCCCCCTTTTAAATGGATCGAGGTAAAATGGGAATCTGTGTTCAGTGGGTGGTTTTAAGATACACTGACTTTGTTTAGATTTGAAATGCACATCACATATGCATGATGACATAAACCTCAAGGCTCGTCCTCAGATCTGCCTGATTTTGTCAAATAAAGAAAATGTGTGTGTGTGGGGGGGGGGGGGGTTTATCATGCTGACATTGTGGCTCTGTCTGTGTATGTGTAGCTTTATGACAATTACATGTGTGAACACGTGTGTGCGCGTGTATATCTGAGTATGTAGCGCAGGTGCCACTGAGGCGTCCAAGGCTTTTCTGTGCTTGATAGAGACCTGAGTTCAAACAGGCAGTGACGGTGCAGAGTTGCGCGTTCGCGCGGAGGCAGCTGACTGTGCTCATTTGCATACTCGGTTCACAGAGCGACGTGTGAGTGTGAGTCCCGGTTCGTCCCAGGCGTTTGCACCCTTTCTCCCACTTTCACCGACTCACCACGCGGCTACATATGTTTGCCCCTTTTTCTGTCTTAAGGCGAAGCGTCATCGCTGAGTGTGTCTGTTATCTCATCTCCCCGAATACCTTATAATTTACTCAAACTGAGGACTTTAAATTCTGATTTCACTGGCATGAAGTAGCAGTAGCAGGAAGTACAGAACAGATATAGAAGTGAATGAATGTCTGGTTTACTTCTTAGCCTTATGCCTTACTTATGGCTCCAGTAAGTGATTCATTATATTCTTGTACACGCATAACATTTACGTTGCCAATTAATATGCCTTAGGGTTATTTTATATGCTACCTGCAGCTGTGGTACATTGAATAGATATGAGTGTAAGCTGGAGTCTGTGTGTGTGTCGTGATCGTGCCGAGTTTGTTGTGAAAGAGCAATTAAGGGACCTTATTCTCGGAGAAACGGCAAGGGGTTGTATTTCTAATGGGGCTAAATTTAAAGGGGCACCTGCGAGAGACACATTAAAGAGCAATAGTCAAAACTCAAGTAGCAGAGTCTTAGAGATCCTGACTTTTAGTCTTTTGTACAGGACAGAAAGCTTCTCCATGACACAATCCAGCCGGATCTTTGGGTAGACCCTCCCTGCCCGCCGTTTATCTTAAATTTGTAGCCGCACGACGAATATATTGACCTTCCATCCGTCCGTCCTTTAGCGCATCCTTCAAAGGTCACAGCGAGGCCGGAGACATTGCACTCCCTTTCATTTTAGACAAGTGTATAAACTAGTGGCTTGGGTTAAAATAACTTCTTTAAAGCTCGGATAAAAACCCGTCGGTTTCTGACAGGAAATGTGCAGGGGTCTCCGGTCCGAGGGTCCCTCCATCCACCCAGTCTCCTTCTACTGTGGACTTTTACGTCACCTAACCGACTCGCCGCCGTGATTATAATGCAGAAATCAGAAACCGGGCAGAGAAGTGCTAAACTCTGTTTGATCTCGCCGATGAGCGTGCGTCTCCATACGTCTTTACGGGCGCGAGAGAGAGAGAGAGAGAGAGAGAGAGAGAGAGACCGAAATAGCGACAGAGGGAAGAGGAGAGAGAGAGAGATGTTGTCAGCTCTCTCCATCCTCCTCCTCCTCCTCAGTGAAGCAGATGTCCAATTGAGTCTATTTAAAGCCGGTGCAGTATGGCTGCTGATGGTGAGAGCGCCGGGCTGTAGCTTTGCATTACTGTTACGTCTTGCCTACAGTGTACTCAACTCGCAGTTCAAATTCTCTGTTTCCTTCCACGTGAACTAACATTCCCACTCTGCAGAATGTCAGCTGGAAGTTACCTAATTTATTTTTTACTTTTGAAGCCGATGGATCTCATGGTTGCACTTATCCAAAAAAAAAAAAAAAAAAAGAAGAAGAGCAGCTTGAAAAACTAAAGATGCGTGATGATCTAGCTGAAGAAAAAAAAAGGGGAATTAAAGGGAAAGTTTGTCACCAAACCGTGGGGGTTTCCTGTCAAACTGACCGTTGTCTTCGAGCGCGAAGACTAATCTCATAACCCTGAGAACAACAAACCACAGGTGCTGTAACTCCAATAGCTTTGGCAGAGACTTTTACTCCCAATCTCTTCTGTTGTCCCAGACAATTATCTGAAACAGACACAGTTCTGACACCCTTCTTCCCCCCCTCCTCCTCCTCCTCCACCTCCACCTCCAACCCCCTCCGTCGGGGCTCATCTGTTTTTTCCCAATGAGCAAATAGATGGGAGCTCTGAAATAGGTGGGACTTGGCCGTGGTCTTGTCATTCCTCGCCAGGGATGACGCATCCGCCGCCGTGTTGAGGGGAGGGGAGAGGAGGGGTGCGTGTGGTGGTGGCGGTGGCAGTGGTGGGGGGCGGGGGGGTAGAAACAGTTAACAGGATGTGGTGGTGTCACACAGGAAGTCAGCGCTGACAGGGCTTTGTGCAGACAGAGATGCTCTGCAGGGCTGCAACAGTTGATTGGACAGATGCAGCAGGTCCGACCTCATCTGATCAGCTTCATCCGGATAATGAAAAATGAATGAATAAGAATTAATTAGGAGAAATTGGGTTTCTGCTCAATGCAAACCAACTTCTCAAAGTAAGTAAAGCCATTTTCCTCCTCAAAGAAGTAAAACTGCTCGTCAAACACGTCAAAACTCCCAGCAGATTAAAAAAAACAAAAAAAAAACAAAAACAAAAAAAAAACATTTGAAAGAGCCTAAAAATAAAAATAAAAAACCGAGACGTTAACATGGGTCGTTTCGTGCGGGGTGTGTGTTTAAACTCTGCTCCCACCGGCACGTTTGAAACAGCAGATGGGTAAACGAGTTGCCGAGGTGGGGTTTGCCCTCCTCTACTGTACATCTCTGCATTTCCAGCAGCAGCAGCAGGAGCAGCAGCAGCCTTCCTGTGAAGAGGGGGGGGGGGGGACCGGAGGAAGCTCCGAGACGCGTCTGCAGCGCGCAGGCTTTGTACAGGAGGGGGCGGAGGGAGAGAGAGAGAGAGAGAGAGGGAGGGAGGGAGAGAGAGAGAGAGAGAGAGCTGTGACAGCGCTCATCACCCACTGAACAACCAGGACGGGTTGCATCCGAGCAATCGCTGTCATTCGCAGACGGAGTTTACAGCCTTTGCCGCCGCTTTTTCTTTCGATCTTTTTCTGCCGCACCCCCTCCCTCTCCCGGTGCTGCCCAGCCAGTCGACCATGGTTTCTATAATTTCAGACCTGGACCCTCTGAAAAGCTGGAACGTGTTAAGGTAAGCGCCCGGTCAGTTCCTCCACAGCCTCGCCATTGTGAACGGGTTGATAGCAGGAGGGAGAGAGGGAGCGAGCGAGAGAGAGAGAGAGAGAGGGGGAGAGAGGGAGACGGGGATAGAGGCAGACAGGAGTAACGGTGTTTTGGAGAAAAAATAAGGGCGGGACGCGGCGCGGGCGAGGAGGTCGCCGCCTTCCGAGCTCCGGTTCTGGCGCTGCGGCGCGTAATTACGCACAGTTTGCGCCGTTTGGCGATATAATCTGCGCCGAGCACAGCGCTCTTTCTACTTTCTGAGCACCTCTTCCTCCTCTCCCTGCGCTCTGTCACGGGTCTGACGCATGCAAGCTGCTCCGTGTCCGCGTGCATCTCGTTACCCCCCCCCCCCCCCCCCCC
>CM076669.1:2271708-2300446 GCA_038496675.1 Rachycentron canadum | reverse complement strand
GCACGGCGCTTCATCACCACCATCATCTCCAAACTTCGCCCATCCCATTCCAGCGTAGAAGTAAGAATAACACTCATTTATCACCCCCCCCAACACACAAACACACACATACACACAGACACCCCCCCACTTCCTCACTCAGCCCCCCCCCGCACGCTGATTCGGTCCCTCCAAATGTTGAAGAGCCTCACTCAGCCAAAAAAAAAAAAAGTACACCCCTCCAGGAATTTATCTTGAAACATTTACTCATGGCTGATTGCCTGCAACACAGCGCTTTTAGAGAACATTAAATTTTATCTCCCGAGCTGCAAAACATGTTTTCCAAAGCTGCTCCAGCAACACTGCCATTTATTTCTTGGCAGCAGGGGGAGGTGGGTCGAGTGGGTGGGTGGCGGGGCGCGAGGTAGGTTCTGGTACAAATTTGATTCACTGAGCCTCATTGGAGGTCAGAGGTGAAACTTTTCGTCTTGAGCGAGCGCCCCCCCCCCCCCCCCCTTTGTCGTACAGCCATTAGACTCACAGGCAGGACACGAGGCTCTATCTCGGACCTGCAAATCACCATGAATACATTCACTGTCATTAAGCATCTCAGCAGAAAAGCCTATGAATTTAAAAGCTGGAATTTAAAAGGCCTTGTCCCTGAATATTTCTGCCATTTGATAAATAAGTCATTATTCCCTCGACAGACTCAGCGGCAGCGGCGAGGACTATCACAAATTCTATTTTAGAAACGGAGAGAGGAGACAGAACCCTCAAGACCCCTCAAATAATTCTTTTAATGCTGCCTCTCCCCTCTTTTATCATTTTTTATCCCCCCCGCTGCCCTCCATCCCACCATCATTATCTACAAATCCAAAATAGAAAATGAGTGGAGTAATGTAGAGCAGGCATATTTCAGTGAACTGCTGATGGACGAAGGGAGAGAGACAGAGGGAGGGGGAGAGAGAGAGAGAGAGAGAGAGAGGGAGGGGGGCTAAATGATGTCATTTCCAAACCGGCAGTGATGACCATCCAGAGTGAGAAATAGGGCATGTAGCTGACCCCCCCCACCCACTCACACACACACACACACACACTCACACACACACATACACCCACACACACACACACACACACTCACTCATAGATAGCTGCAGTCCGGACTTTCTCTCATCCTCTCGGTCTATTTGCTTAACGGGGACACATCTCATGGTGGCAGCAAAAAAAAAAAAAAGACACTTTTGGCTAATTTTAGCACAGATAACGGCTTCGTAATTGCACGTATTGGTCTCTCAGCAGCCATTTTTACACCACAAGTGAGAGGTCAAAGGTCAACAGCGAGGATTTCAGTTTCATAGCGCGATGATTAAACGCGATGGCAAACTTTGGCACAATTTGGGAATCCAAATCCTGTGCCGTCGTTCGGAAAGGAAGGGGTGAAGGAAGGAGAGGAGGAGGAGGCGGAGGAGTATTTACCTCCCCTCTGTCTCTCATCTTCTCTTTATTAAACCTTTGTTCTTCCAGATTAGAGGCAGGAGCAGCTGTCCCTCTCCAAAGACGCTGCATCTTAATAAAGACCAGCTTACCGCCGGCCCCGTCGCTCACACTCTCTTGGGGTCACGCACACACACACACACACACACACACACACACACACACACACACACCCTTTAACTAACTCGCTCATTCATTCCCTCTCTCTCACACAGGCGCACACATTTAAACGAGCACTCACGCCCCCAAATGCACCTCTCAATCGTGTATGATAATGAAGCCACCTCGGCGGCGTTCTCTGGGTTGTTTCCTCCCCTAATGAGACTCACCTCCGTCACGCTCACGCACACGCGCGCACGCACACACACACACACACACACACTTGTTATTGTGGAGCACCAGGAGCAGTCGAACAAAGGGAGCACAACCACTCGATTCGTTCGGGTGTGATTTTCGTGAACGCGAAACACGTTTTCGGGCTGCGCGGCTGAACAACAGCGACGGCCGAGCGAAATTCAGCAGAACTGCGCCTTTTTCTGCCGCTGACAAAACAAACAGGAGCCGAATCGCAGAGAATTCAAAGTTTAAAAAGAAGATGAAAGACGAGCCCTCGCTGCCGCAACACAGCGAGGAAGCATGATATGCATATTAGCACAATTAGCTGATTAATGCAGCTCTGCTGAATTTGATTTAGTTTAAATGCAATAAGGAGTTAAAGCAAGTGTTATCTGATCAGCAGCGGGGTGTATCTTCTCTTCTGTAATCACTATCTCTGTTGTTTTATGTACCACATCGGTCCACACACACACAAACACACACATGTATGAACACACTTGTTTCCACAGAGAGCACAGTGGATGGATCTTAGAAATCTGTCCGTGCCTCTCGCGATGCACGTCACATATCTGAAGTGCAGTTCAGTTATTCCATAATGAGAAACAGCATGCATATTAATTCCATCTGATTACATCCAGCTATCACACACACACACACACACACATACATATATACACAGCAAAGACGAGGTGTGCTCTGTATTCAGTTAGGGAGGGGAGAGAGGCGAGCTCAGGTTTTTATTCTATTACTGTCTGCTTTGCAGATACAGAGACAGGAAGTGAAAGATAAAAGTGTGTTTTTAAAAGAGAAACAAACCAAACTGGAGGTGAAGTTGGGGAGTAGGTGGAAGTTTTCAGCTCCAATGTGAAAATGAGAAAAAGAAGAGGGGGGAAAAAAAAAAAATCTCTCGGGGCCCGTGTCCATCATCGTCCAATCATATGAATCCGTCCACTTAGTTTCATCCCGCTGCTCCGAGCTGTGAAGCGAAGGGAAGAGCGGGGAGGTCAACAGCGAACGGGGGCTTGACCTTTGACCCCGCAGTGTTGGTTTTAATTAATCTACTTAAACAGTTTGTCCGCTTGCATTATGTGTCGCTTTATATCCCGCCGGAGCAGGAGGAGAAGCACAAATCCATCTGCCTAATTACCAAGACCACTGTTTGAATCTTTAAATCCCCTCTGATAGTGTGTGTGTGTGTGTGCACGCGTGTGTGTGTGTGTGTGTGGTGCTTTATCTTCAAGCCAGACCCTTTTCTCCATTCAGGATTATACTGGTTTTAAACAAAGGGTTAGAGTGAAAACATTTGGTAAAGGCGGTTACTGACACCTTTGGACCGACCGGCCGAGGTATATCTTTAAATCTGAGCATTTTCATGGTTGGAAATGAACAAGTTTTCGGTGTTTACCTCATGTTTTCTATGTTTTTGTGACGGATAAGTCTCCAAAACAGGAAGCCAGACTGTCTGCAGGCATTAGGTCAAAGGATTCAGGGGTCATTTCATCATAACAGTCATAAAATTTGGCAAATTTTTGCTAATTTTCAATCAAAATCCACAATAAACCTGATAAATTCTTCCAGCTTTGGATTTGACACATGCAAACGATGAAGCCGTGCCAGTCACGTGACTCCCTGCCGAGCTTTCGTCTGGAGTTTCCTTTTTTTTTTTTTTTTTCGAGGTTGACGTTGCAGTTCGTGTAAGTTGAAGTGAGAAGACCCAACGTAGACAGTGAACTCACCTCAGCAGCGTTTGCTCAGACTTTTATTTGCAGTCGGAAGTTGAGTCAAATTTTGTGATATGATGTGTTTGCCAAGTGGAGTTGAAATTGGAGCTGTAGGGTTTTTTTTTTTTTTAATGAGAATGATGTGATAAAAGAAAAATCTTGGGGACAAGTTTAAATGAAAGCGATGGCAGCAGTGGTGGTGGCGGGGGGGGCTGCTGGGGTCGGGGTGCTGCTGGGGTTGGACTCAGAATTCAGTCTCCGCTTCCCACAGCTGTCAATCAAGGCTTTGTGGCGGCGCAGAACAATACGGCATTCAGCATCCGAGTGACGGAGGCGGACGGGGCGGGCAGAAGGGGAGACAGAGAGGGCGGGCTGAATTCCTCCGAACCCCCTGGAATCAGAGAGAGATAATTACACAGCCGCGGCGAGAGAGTGCGTCACGAAAACACAAAAGAGACGCAGGCGAAGATGACAGAGGAGAGAGGACTGGAGGAGCTACAGAGGAGCAGGGACGACGAGAAACTACAGGAGAGGAGGGAAAGAGAGGGAGAGGGGGGAGACAAGAGGTGGACGTTGTTCAGTCAGTGTCACCTCGACTACTTCTGCTCCCCTACCTTTATGTACCAGCTGTAGTTACTTGTTACTTGGCAGATTTACACACAAAATATACGTTGATCTTATCCCATCTTTGAGTTTTTCCTTATAAAGTTCTCCACAGCTAATTATGTATCCAGCTCAATAAAGACTCACTGTAACGGGGGCTAGTAGCTCATAAAACAAGAATTCTTCCTTATTCTATAGATAAAAACACTGTAAACCATAATAAGCAAAGAAAACGAAAGTAATGAGCAAAAAAAAAATCAGCTCCAAAGCCTCTAATGCTCTAAATATCTTATTGTCCATGTCTCTCTGTCTTTATTCTGTCACTACAATAAACTCAGAGCAACTTCTCCTCACTCTGAGATCAGAAAAATACAGGATTGATACTCTGATTGGCTGTGACATCACCCACTGGAGCCAATAGGAGTGCCCTGTGGAGAGACGTGACTCTAGACGTCACTGAGTATGGATGGATAAACATGTTTGACTCTAGTTTAAGGAGAAATAACAGCATGTCTGCAGCTCGAACCATCGCGGCACAATAAGGCTAAATGCAACGTGACATTTGGAAGCTTATATACTTCCGTGGCTTTGATAGGGTTGTTGAATATGAAACATTTCTACGGCTTTTACCACCAAACTGTGTCTCTTGTTCTGCTGAATAATGTCTCGCTCGCACCTGCGGTGACGTCTTCGAGTGGCGGCTTTTTGTTTTAAACTCAAAGACCCTCAGTTTACGAGAGTCATGTGAGACTCGTGTGAGACATTAATGAACGAGTTGCATCTTTTTTTCCCACCTTTTTTGACTCTTCTTTCCACTTTACCATTAAGTCTGTTGTCAAGTTAAATTACACTAATAACAACAATACAAAATGAAACTCAGGCATTAAGGGAGGGTTTTTGTGGTGTTTTTTTTTTTTTTTTTTTTTAACCCCTTTATCCATCTCGATAACTTCTGTTGCGAACAAGTGATTATAACTAAGAATCGACTTGACTTGACCGAGAAAAGTCCTGATTTTTGGCACATTTCCTCCGTTATCAACGTTATTAGCGCCGACCTCTCTGTGCCTCAGCTCTACAGCAGCGTATGAAACCGGCAACATAATAATGATCCTACAGCATTCATCGTGACATAACAATCCAACGCGTCCCTCTGGGGACTTGTTTAGCCGAGGTGGTCGACACATCTCGCCCTGCGGTCGGATTTAG
This sequence comes from Rachycentron canadum, assembly GCA_038496675.1. Lineage (NCBI taxonomy): Eukaryota > Metazoa > Chordata > Actinopteri > Carangiformes > Rachycentridae > Rachycentron > Rachycentron canadum. The sequence continues at coordinate 2,295,107 of CM076669.1, read as the reverse complement.
TGACGGTGGGAGGACCGAACAGTTTGAAGACTCATTTGTTCTGCAGCGTTTTTTTCTATGTGGAGCAGCTCCCCTGCACGTTTCCTCTCAGAGTTCACATTTTCTTTCATAAAAAGTTTATAATGGTTCATCCTTTTAGCAGATGTGGTTTTAGTTTCAGGCGGATTGAGGCGCCTGAACCTTCCCGTCAGTGCAGTTCGAGCGCTTCAGTTATATTTTGTACACAGGGCACATTGTCTGTGTTTTAGTGGGTTTACATTGTGATCCTGTAGTTTCACTTGAGTAAAGTGTCTGATGATGTTCATGCAACGTTTCCATCAGGTCCCACTCAACGTACTGTACAGCCTGAATGTGTTTGATTTCCTTCAGGGGAGGCGTTTGTGGTCAAATTGCCGTTTCTTAAGCTTTTTCCCCCCACGGAGACCTGGGGGAAAAAGTAACCGAGGAAACCTAATGCTCATGAGGAATCAAAATGGATGAATTTTAGAATAAATATCAAAACATCTCAGAGTCGCTCCTGCGTCTGCTCCTGCTGTCTGAGATGAAACATGGAGATTGTTCTGCCTTTACAAGTATATTTCAGTCGCAACACTGCGACAATCATTTTCAGCCTTTCAGACAGTGTGTTTTCACAGGTTACAGCGTGTGTGTGTTCATGTGTGTTTGTATGTGTCTGTGTGTTCCTGTCCCATCCTCTACATTTGTTGCCAAATGCAGCATTCGTCTCGTTTGATTTCTTCCAAAAGTGAGATTACCTACTGCAGGCTTACAGATCAGAGACAGCACGCACACGCTAACGCACACACAAACGCACACACAAATGCACACAGAGGACATTGTCTGTCTCTTTAATGTTATTTTTGACTAAAACAAGTCTTGTTTTCTGACATTGCAGATGCAGTAGCTGCTTTTTTTTTCTCTCCCAACAAAGATCAGCTTAGTCAACAACAGCAGCACAAGTGTAACACACACATCACATGATCCCGTGTGTGTGTGTGTGTGTGTGCGTGTGATCAGTTTCTTTCTTTCAGTTTCTTTCTTTCTTGTTCTTTCAGTTCTTTATCTCATTTATTTCTGCTGGTTTTATTTTTTCTCCTTTCCTTTGATTTTTTTCTTTATTTCTTTGTTTGTCTACATTTTTCCTGTTTTTCCTTGTCTTTGTTTTTTTTTTCTTTCTTTTGCTTCTGTTTCTATTTTCCTTTGAGAAACCGCCACGGAGCCTGGTCAGTCCAGCACGCGCATCACAAATAAATATCTAACCTTAAAACCTGGTTTATACCAGCGATGAATCCTGCATGGAAATGTAACAAACGCAGACCACAACATCTGTGATCGGTCGACTCTCTCCTCTCTCCTCTCTCGTTCGTGTCTCTCACTCGCCCTCCTCCTGCCTCAGTGTTCGTACAGGTCTCCTCCAACATCATCTTCCGGTGTTTAAAGGAAAAGGAACTCCATAAATACTCACAAAGACGTGGACGTGGAGGTGTGACCAGGATTAACCCCTGCGCTAATCCTAACCTAGACCTGGACCTAAATTTAACCCTAATCCTAACCTAGACCTGGACCTAAATTTAACCCTAATCCTAACCTAGACCTCGATTTAAACCTAGATCTGAATGTTGTCCTAATCCAGACCTAGTCCTAGATCTAGACTTAAACCTAAACCTTACTCTAATTCCAATTTAGACCTAGATTTAAACCTAAACATTACATTAATCCTGACCTAGTCCTAGACCGAGACCTAAACCTAAACGGAATAAACTTGAACCTTAAAACATCACACAGTGAGGACCAAAATGTCCTCTCAACAATGGTTTTAAACCAACAATAGACATGTACAAACACACACACACACACACACACAAACTAACACATACACTTAACACCACTGGCCCAAAGTGACAAATCTGTTTAATAATGCACCACCTGGAGCACGGCACTCTGTCTCTATCTCTCTCGCTCTCTCTCTTTCACCAGTCCCTACAGTCTCTCTCTCCTCCTTGCACACACACACACACACACACACACACACACGTACACTAATCATTCCCACTGGCTGTATTTTAGTGCTGTACTTTGTTATAGTCTTATTCTCAAAGGTGCTGCTGCCATATGCACAACAGCCGGGTCCATAAAGAAGCTTTAAACCTGTCTCCGTGTGTTTGTGTGCGCGCATGTGTGCGTCTTTCCCCCAGTGACACACAACTGTCTTTATGCTGTATGGCTTAAGAGGAAGTATAGAGTCGACTCTTCTCCACCCTCTCTCTCTCTCTCTCTCTCTCTCTCACACTCTTTGCATCCCTCGTTTTTTTCTCTCTCTCCTTAACAGTCGTTATCAGTGGCAGATTTCCTCTGCTCTTTTCCAACCCATTGGACACCCCCAATACCCCTCACTTCCACCCCCACCTCCCTTTTTTTTTTCTGTTTTTTTCTTAGAGTCAGCGAAGGGAAGAAAAAACATTGGCGCTCTGCCCGGCGAAAAGCAGTGAAGGGGGGGGGGTTGAGAAAAGGAATTAAATCTTCTCGCGCGTGTGACTGATGGATGTTCAGTGTGAAGCTGAAGAAGAAACAACAAACGCACACAACGCACAACCTGAGGCCAGACGAAACAAAAAAAACTGACCAGTCATAGCGGGAATTCGTTTTTGTAGAATCACCTCGACGGGTCAGATTGAAGCTGGGCAGTTAAAGACAGTCCTTCTTCTTCACGTGGATGGAGTCAAACAAACAAAAAAATGATATTAAAAGTCTGGTCTGGTTATATTGTTTTGACATGATGGATTAAATGCTGTTTGATTGATTCTACTGTCAAGCACGGATCATTGCAAACACCATCTTTGGCTTCAGTGGGACTTTTTATGGTCCCATGGTCTAAAAAATAGCTTTTTCTGAATGAGGTTTGGCCTGAAAACGGTCAAATTTAAAACATGCTGAATGGCGGCGCAGAATATCGACAGTCAGCAGCTTCATCCCTGAAAATATCCGAACGAGCTTTGAGAAACCCACATTGGTCACACTGCAGACAGAGAGAAATATAGAGAGGATGAGAGGGAGAGCTAATGAATTATGGGTGGCCTGTGAATAAAGAGAGAGAGAGAGGGAGACAGAGGTCTATGCTTTGTCGCTCTCTTCCTCCTCCTGGGTTATGGAAGTGTCACGCTGCGAGTGTTGCCATGCAGATGGTGACCCTGGAGTGTTGCAAACGGAAGGAAGGAAAAAAGAGGAAGAAAAACGGCGAGAGAAAGATTTTTTTTTTTTTTTTTTAACGCAAAGGGTGTAGACAGAAGAGAGCTGGTCGTCTTTAATCACAGTCAACATGAGATCAACTGGTTCAGGTTCATGAGGGCGCAGCAGCTGCCAAATGCTGCCCACATATTGAACCATTCAGCATCTGTGATCAGTCAAATCCAATCACGACGGAGGAGGCGACCACGTTGCCAGATACGGATGCAGAGGTCGGAGGTCGGTGGGTGGAGGAAACATTCTCAGACGCGGTACCAGCAGCTGGAGGAGATGAAGCAGAGCAGGAATAAAGAAACCGGACTGACACAACTGTCACACTTAATGCATGCCGTGAAGGAGATCTCACACACACACACACACACACACACGCAGACACACATAAACTCGCTTACATGGTGATGAAACGGGAACAGCGCTGCAGGGCGGGGTGCAGATAGCAGGAGTCCAGCATGATGTAACGACCAGAGCTGATTGGCTCCAGAGTCTGAGTCATCACGTCTGCGTGAAAGGAAGGAAAACCCCTTCCTACAACAGAGGGGTGAACGTTTGTTGTTGTAATTGAATTTGTTTGAATTCTGTTTTGCGTTGAGACACGCAGAGCTGCGGCATTAGAGGTCTTTACGAGCCTACTTCATGGTCCAGAAACCAGAGACCCCACCTGGGACCGGAATCGGGTCGGGTTCGGTTCACGAGCCGGTTTCACACATGCACCGCAACCCTGAACTTTTCTAGACCTTAGCGAGTGGAGCTGCTCTCGTCCCAGAGGCGATTCTTTGGTGTTCGCACGTGAAAACGGCTGAGGTCGAGACCTGCTTTACGTCCCCGTGGATAACAAGTGTGTTCTTCTCGAGTCTATTCAGATTTTTTTTTTTTTTTTCTTCTTTACTTAATTTATGCACATCCAGCAGTTTCAGTTTGTTCCCTGAGGAAGACCTCTGGTTCAGGTGGAGCACTGAAGTCTATTCAGTCTTCAGTCAGCAGCCATATTCATACAGGTGGACACGGCTGTTGAGGGGTGATGAGGTTGTCCAGTTTCTCCCAGTAACTAAAGTCTGAATATGGAGCAAAATGATCGGGATAATCACGTTAGCCCCTTTAGAGACACGTTAAGGCTTTTACATTTTTTCATGCCTGTGTTTTTCCTTATAAAGTTGTAATTTTTTAAACATTTTATACAAACACATATTATATATGTGACTCAATAAAGACTCTTTTCACTGTAATATGGGCTTGTAGTTCACAAAGCAAGGGAAAACTAAAAATAGACTTTTTCTATATTTCTAGATAAAAACACTGTAAACCACAATAACCAAAGAAAACTTCAGCACAGGAAGTTACACACGTGTGTTTGTGTTGTTCCAGAGCTGATTTGAAGTTTCTGTCTTTATCTGATCTGAGTTCTGCTCATTCTTTGGAGCAGTAATGATGAAAAATCAGCTCCAAAGCCAATTTACTTTGGGCAAGCAGCTGACAGCTAGGCCTCTGAAGGAGACGCTATGATTGGCTGTGACATCACTCACAGGAGCCAATAGCAGTGTCCCATGTAGAGACGTGACTCTAGACGTCACTATCAAAGATGGAGGATGAGAGTCGATGGATAAACACACAGAAGTAAAGCAGCAATGCTCCAGTCAGAGGCTCAGACTGATCCAAATGTGAACTAACTTCATTCATGAGCTTATCACTGAAGTCAGTGTCACACAGGACAAATCAGGGCTTGTTAGAAGGAGCTGATTCTCTAGTTTAAGGAGAAAAAAGCATTTAACACTTTACTCCGTCTCCTCCACCATCTTTGGTTGGAACGTACAATGGAGATGTACAGGATTCAGTTGTAAAGAAGCGACTGAGCTCTCAAAGGTGAAGAAAGAGGGATTCTGCTCTCTCTTAATGACTCAAGAGTCTACTTCCTCATCTGCCTCATCTCTGGAGACGCTCGCAGTCATCAGAGGACATGCACCTCCAGACAGGAAGTGACAGATCAGTATCAGTATCACAGCGTTTTGCATTGTGACACATTTCTGTCACATCTGCGCCTTCCGATTGGCTTGTTTTTGAACATGTGGGGTTGTTATTTATGACTGTGTGATTTGTTAACACACTTTAAAGTGACATCGGTGCAACGGTTGGACAAAATGATGAAATCAGTGTACAGCTGCAAACGGAGCTTTAGAAGAGATTAAAGCTCCACCACGAAGCCGAGTCGACATCTCATATGATGTCATGAGAATTATTCACATTTACTCTGGTGATTGTGTTTTGATTTGCTTCATGTCGTGAGACGTTTGCTTCGTTTTGGTGCTGAGCACGGAGTCATCTCACTTCTGCTCCACCAGATTGAATTTGGTACTTGAAGCCCACAAAAAGTTGGATAAAGATGGAAAAAGAGAGAGAGAGAGAGAGAGAGAGAGAGAGAGAGAAGGGGTTGGGGGTGAGGGCGCAGTGAAGAGCCAGTCAGAAGCGAAAGGAGGCAAACGGTGTTTCTGCAGCTGCAGGAACAGTGTGTGTTTAATGGGAGTGGACTGTTGCTTAATGTTCTGCTCACAGTCAGATGATTCAAGAAAGAGCCCGGAGCCATCGTGGTCATTATGGCTCACACCACGCGTGTGTGTGTGTGTGTGTGTGTGTGTGTGTGTGAGGTGGGAAGGAGAAGCTCTTCCTGTAGAGTCAAACTTGTTTTTGTCTCTTTTCAGGACAGTGCATTGACTCACATTAACTTCTCTGAGACCAAACTGCATCCACGAGTGTTCCAGACTCCTAACTAGACTCCTTCACGGACTCCTAGCTTGACTCCTAGCCTGATTCCTACCCCTGACTCCTAACCAGGCTCCTACCCTGACTCCTTAACAGACTCCTCACCCAAGACCTAACTAGACTCCTTAACGGACTCCTAGCTTGACTCCTAACTAGACTCCTACCCTGACTCCTTCCCAGACTCCCAACCCCTACTCTTAACCCGGACCCTTAACCAGACTCTGACCCTGAGTCCTAACCTGACTCCTAACAGACCATCGTGGGGAACCTAGTTTTCTGAGTGCACAGTTTCATGTCTACACAATGTGATTGACACAAACATTGCAAATCAGCAAGTAGCAGCAAAGCAGTTGCAGCCCTGAGTATATTTCTCTCCGTTATTCCTCTTTTCTTTCTTCTTTTCCATTCTTTTCTTTTTCTTTTCTCTTTATTCGTTCCTTTTGTGTGCCTCTCTTTGACATAATCCCGGTGTCTGTTGCCGTGGTTACACTCTCCTAATGTGCCATTGATGTGACTGGATGTATTAAAAGCATCGCTGACTCCCGGCAAAAACTTTAAATGTGTTTCTCTCTCTCTCTCTCTCTCTCTCTCTGTGCCTCTCGACTCTGTGACGATCATGTTCTCTTTGTGTGTCAAACAGACGACACACGTGCACTTGTCCGTGCCACTTTGTTATTACTAGGATTTAACTGATAGTTGGTTATTTTTGGATTGCAACCGATAAAAGCTGGTATCTTGCTGTTCTTCGCTATCTTAAAAGTTAAATTTCGCCATTTTTTGCTGTAAAACTTCTTTATAACCAGTAGAACGAAGAAGTGTCCTTCAATCAATCTGCAGAATTAGCATCAGACGAGGGCGTCCGATACACAATCGGTGTGGTATTAATTAAATCGGCATCGAATGCGTAATCAAAACAGATTTATTGCTGTAATCCCAGTGTGTGTGTGTGTGTGTGTGTGTGTGTGTGTGCGCGCGCAGCGTCACTGTGTTGTTATTGCAGCGTGTGTCACATCTTCTGGCCAGTACACACTGAATGTGCCGGCAATGAGCTCCAGCACAACAACATTATGACAACATTTCATCTCGTCCCCTCGACGCCGTGCTTGGGAAGATGACGGTAATTTGGACGAGATGTTTCGAGGCCTTGGGTTCTCACCCCCCCCACCACCACCACCACCACCACCACCACCCCTGCTCCCCTCGCTCGCTGACAGTTCCCGGTGCACAGCAACATTAAAGCGAGACTGGAGCATGAACGTATGGCCAGCTATTAAATGGCAATCACACGCAGAAGAGCTCTTTTATAGACGAACACATTTCTGCTTAATAGCTCTTGGAGCAGAGTCGTCCAAATATGACATTTGGAATGAAAGCCCTCTGAACGCCAGCGCCTATTAAAATCTTTGCTGAAATCTTTCAATTTGTCAGTTTTTACGTGACGTGGGTCAGAATGAAACCTGGATTGCAACCTGAATCCTCAGCTTAGTTATGTGATCGTGCTTTAAAGATTTCAGGAGCTGGATTGAGCATCAGGGGCGTCTGGCTTCCACTAATAGTGTCATGCACAGTTAACCTGCCGCACATCACGGCGGTCGATGTTCGAGGCCGCTCACGGCACAGGTGGACGTGCTGCAGTCTGAGGGGAACCTTGTGAGCCCGCTCTGCTCTTTGTCCTGAGATTACTGGAAGCTCTCGCCCCCCCCCCCCCCTTCACTCTTCCAGATGGCTGGTTGAGGGCGGAGTTAATGTCATCAGCAAGTCCTCTGCTCATCCCTGTGAGTCCCGCTCCACCCTACTCCATTAATTTCAAGTGCTACTCATATCCTTGGTACCCCTTACTTTCCCTTTCTCTGCCCCCCTCCCTCCTTCCATCATCACCTTGGTGCACCCAGCCCAATCTCTGCGCTCTCCTGGCTCATTTTGAGCTGTAATTGGACAGGAGTCCCGGGGGATGGCCGTCAGCACGCCCCAGTGCATCGCGTCCCATCTCCGGAGTGGAAATGCGCCCGGCCATGGTCGATAAGCAGCGCTCCCCCGTCAGTCCAACATTCCCTCCTCCACTAACTTGAAATGGGCAGAATGACTGGGCCGCACTTTAAAACAAGTGTTCTCTAAGAGGCCAAAATAGGCTCACAGCGGGGCGTGAACGCCTGATGCTCCCAAGAACGTCCACATGAAAACACACTTCAAATACATCTCCATCTTATCAAGTCAGTTCTGCCTCTAACTGAGTCCTAAACATGGTGATTCTTATTGAAACACTTGAAATGCAGCTGAAATCGTTCAAAGAAAGCTGAAAAATTCTGAAATTAAGTTTAGATTTTTCCTTATTTCCTCTCCAGTGACTGGTTTTATTCATTCGTGAACAATCATAACACAAGGTTTGTTTGGTTGTGAACGTCCTCCCTGCTCTGAAAATTAGCTTCACCGCTCCAAATAACAAAGTTTTAGGATTTACTGTCATGCTCTTAGGAATTTTAGAAATTCTTTTGATATGAACGTGTGTATTTTTAAACAAGAAATAAAAACCACTCCAGGTTGTGATTTTGGAAAACGCCTGAGACAAATGCATTTGCACTGAAACATCCGTCCATTGTCTCGACTGCTTATCCATGCAGGGTTGCGGGGGGTGAGGGTGGGGTGCGCCCTGGACAGGTTGGAGTCACCAATTAACCCAATGTGCATGTCTTTGGACTGCGGTAAGGAAGCTGGAGAACCTCGGGGGAACCCATGCAGGGACAGGGAGAACATGCAAACTCCACACAGAAGCGTGCATCTCTTATTTTTGCAGTTTAATTCCACTTCCTGTTGATGCCCGTAAACTGCAAGATTAAGCGCGTGAATATGTGAGCGACGTCCTGTCTTTTCATGCCAGAAAGCACCGTGTTGCATTCATCCAGTGACTGCATCAGGTGCAAATCTGGTCTACAGCCCCCGTCTGCTTTTACACACACGCTCGTATATCTGACGGTGTTTGTGTCTCTTGTCGTGCCAGCTTTCCCCCGGAGCATCATTTTGTGCCGGTAATCTGTCATATGAGCCCGTCTCATCAGAAGCACGGGGAACATTTGGCAGAATAACACCCTAAAAGCTTCCTGTTCCTCTCCTACTGCCCACGGCTCAATCCCAGCTATCTCACATCTCCCCCCTTATCTGCTCTTCATTATTGCTGGAGCTTGACGGGCACTTGACAACTGAGAAAAATCCCCCCCCCTACAAACCTGGGGCCTGACCCGTCCGTCGGTGCATACCTGCAGCTCCCCCCAGAGGCCGGCCCGCTCAGGTTGCCGAATCCTCTAGTGAGCGCGGTTTTTGAATTTGCGCCTTGATGATAAAGTTATTTTCTTTGTCTCTGACCATCTGTTCATGCCGGCGAGCTTTCAGGCAAAGGCCTCCAAACATCCAGTTTCATATAATCATTCTCACTGCTGACCTGACTTCCTGCAACAATTACAGCTGAATACCTGACGTGTGTGTGTGTGTGTGTTTGCCTGTTACCAAGTAGAAAAGAGAGGGAGGCAGGTGGTGAAAGTGTGTGCTGGAGCTGTATTGGCATTCACATGCCAGTGGATGAAAGCGGCGGTGCCGTTAATAATTGAAAGAGTACTTAACGACAGGAGCGCTGCCCTCGCAAGACAGCTTTTAATAACTAGGAAGGTTTCATATTTCTAGTTCTCCTCTTTTTCATCTCTGCCCCCTCCCCACTGCCGCCGCCACCCCCCCCCCCCACACCTCCTGCTCGCTCCCCTCTTCGTCTTTAGAAGCTTTCTCAGCTCTATTCACAGGAGCAAAGGAACGCCGCTGAAGAAGCATCTGTCTGCCTTTTAAAAACATACTGCAATAAAGGTGTGTGTGTCTTTGCCCGTGTGCGTGTATGTGTGTATTTACACTGTTAAAGTGGGCCACATTATGTTGGAATGGATAGCGTACCATACCTATTGACAGCGAAGTCTATTTATTACGTCTTCCGCATTATCCCTCTGTCCCTGCTGTCTAGTTGAGAGATATGTATTTGTTTATGGCGCCGCTCCGTCTCTACTCTTAATGCGCTCGCCGCTCACCCTCATTAATTCGCTTGATGGTCTTTGATTTGCCGGGCATCACTAAGTCGCATTAAGAAATGTATTTCCCAGCTCTTACTTAACGACGCTTCCAGAACCAACGCAATTAAATGCACATTTAAATGCTCGAGGTTTCCCTCTAAATTCATGAGCGGAGACAGGCGCTTGATTAGTGCCCTGCAGAAAATTAAGCAGCCGGAGAAAGGTGATGCTGAGCGTTTTTTGGCGAATGCCACCTTCTTTAGTGCACTTTTCTCTTTGATAGCATTGCGCTCGTGCTGAGAATAGGAAGCTAATAAAGGCTATATTTTATTCAGAGAACACTGTCATGACTAATTGTTCTCCAATAGCTTGTGCGAAACATGATTTCTACCCACGCTTGGTTTGAAAATATTGACTACATTTTCTACTGTGAACAGCAAGATGCAGCAAAACTTCCTTCAGTTGAACAAAGAGAGGACTGAGATTATGCTACTTGGGAGCACAGGATGAAGGAGTCTAGAGCATTAAAGATGTCAACCCATGTGTGATGGTGGACAGGGGTTTTAGTTTCAATGGCCAGGTTAAAGCTCTTAAACATCCTAGAAACAGCTAGGGTTAAAGACCAAACTAAAAGTCAAGGAAACTTAAGCCTTTGCATCCTCTAGAGGTGACCATCTCCTCGCAGGTTCACCAAATGATACCATCAGATGCTGCTGCTAGGGTTCTACCTAAAAGTCAGATAAAGAGCAAATGTTATATTTAAACTCAGACCAAAGTTCATCTTCCAAAAGTTGAATTTTAACATATATCAACTCGTTACAGCCGCCAAAGGGAAAACACTAATGGGACCACGATGCTCACTGACCCACCGGTGACCTCAAGAGCTTGGCTGCAGATTTGAAAACTCCTGATCAAATTTCCAAAAAGGCACACGTTTCTGCTGTTGTTGCACATTGCATTCTGGGATACTTGGCTGCCCCAAGTCCACACGAGTCACGTCCTGATGCATCCTTGGTGAAACACTTCAGTAGACTTTGAATCGGATCAGTACCGATGACGCTTCACACACAAGCACAGAGAAGAGCGCATGTTGAGAGGCAGCTGTTGTTTTATATATTTCTGAAATTTTAGATGTATATGAGCCGAACAGGTCTCTAAGATCGGCAGGAGCTGGTCAGTTATTGGAGCCCAGAGTTAAAACTAAACAAGGTGAAATCATTTCAGCCACTGCTGGAACCAGCTCCCAGTGGTTTATCAAATCCGCCCAAACCACAACAGGCTTTAAAGAGAAGCCAAAAAACAGCTTTCATTTCTTTTTTGTGGCATATTTTATAATCTGTTCTTTTTATTTTCGTTTTATGCTTATTTTTTTTCTGTTAAGCTCATTGAATGACCTCTGTGTATGATAATCTATACAAATAAATTTGCCTTTGCCTAAAGGATTAGTTCACCCAAATCAGACCATGTAATTTTCCCACCACACCTAGTAGCCTGAGGTCTGTCCATGCAGATCATCTTGGTTTAGTGTGCCCAGATTTTAAGAATCTCCCCAGTACAATGGACGTGAATTGAATAAAAATGACCTAGAGTCTTTTCCCAGGAACCATTTCTCCAGCTGAAAGTAATCCCAGTGGAAACTGGTTGACATTGAGGCTGATCCGGGAAAACAGGAACCCCGACCCTGCATCTCCATTGTGATGGGTAGAGGCTGAACGAGGAAAAATAAAAAACAAAAACTGCCTGCATGGATATTTTATTTTAACCAGGGGTATGAAAATATTTTTGTCTTGCAATTTGGATCACCTGACCCTTTTAAGTGTTCCAGCATACACTGGATGCCAGGGAGGAAAACAACCTGGAGGCGTTCCCAGTCCAGACTGAAAGCTCGACACCGACACATTCACTCACACTCTGGGCAAAGGGGAGCCTTCGGTCCACCTGTCTGGAATGAAACTCACCTTCACGGGCAAAATGAAACGGTGGTTTCTTCATCACAAATAAACACTGGAGTGAGTATTTTTCACCGACCTCAAAGCTGATTTAACTTGGACAAACCACAGGGGGCTGCTCCTCAACAGCCAGCCTTCTAAAATCACATCCAGCCATTCAGTATGCGATGTGATGTCATACCTCCCGATAAATACTATATAACATGAATCTCCTCCCCTATATATATACAAGCAGTCTACCCAGACAATGACTGAATGGATATATATAGCGAGCTTGTTAACACACTTTGATGGCTTTTTCTCTGCCCTCCAGTTTGTGCTCACTCATCTCATTTGCATATATCCATACCTCTTGAGCTCTGCGGTTGAATAGGCCTAATTGAATAGTTGATCACATATTAATCTAATTAGTGTGGTTCAGTCGTGGTCATTGTGTGTGCTGAATTCATTCCTTCTGTCTTGTTATTGTGTTCTCTCAGGCCGGAGGCTGTCAGTGGCCCCAGATGGTTTACTGTAGCTGGAGCTGCTGATCTAAGTGGGAGCTTCTCCCTTTGTCTCCGGATCAGACTTCCATACTGCACTCTGATCACAGCTATGACAGCGAGAGAAAGAGGGAGGGAGAGACGACAGAGTGGAAACATGGGATCAAGAGGTGGTGTTAAAAGAAAAAAAAAAAAAAAAAAGTTGGGGAGAAAAGAAAGAAAGAGGCAGGGAAAGATAGGACCATTACCGTCAAGGGTGATCATCGCCATATCCGAGTTTTCCATGAAAAGGCAACAAGTGGAGCCTAATGGAAAATATGCAGATGTATGTAAATGTGTGTTGGATGGGTCGCCCAAAGGCCCAGTGGGAGATTAAAGCTCTTCGGGATGAAGAGGGCTGTGGAGGAGACTAGCGCTATGAGCTCAGGGCTGCTATATTAAACAGAGAAAACCAGCCGTGGACCAATTGTAGGCCTTGTTGTCAAGTTCATCTCCATTAATCTCACAAATAGATTCATGCTGATGGCAACGCACTCCAAAGTGATCTGTCAAGCCATATTGGAGGCCTTGATTGACATCTTTAATTTGATAGTATCTCTGTGAAGCTGGAACATCTGCAGTTTTCAGATGCGGTTACTGTTCTCCACACAGGGCCCCTCCAGGGTCCCTTCGTGTGGATTTGATGGATGAGATCCCAGGGCCGCTATTTCACACTGTTTCGCAGGTTGATCGGCCCAAAGTGAGTTCCAGCAGAAAGCGAATGAGATAGGAGAGTTGAGGTGGAGGCTGTTAAGACTCTTACCCCTCAAGCGCTCCACCATTCACGCTCCACTTCCACATTTGATCCACGGCAGTCTGTCAACCTGATTCTGCAGCTGCCGAGACGAAGGTGTTGCTGAGAGAGTTACAGATGTAGTACAGACTGAGCAATGCAGTGAATGGGAAGAGGCGCTTCAGGCCCCCAAGGTAACACAAGTAGCCCCAACTGCCCTGGAAGTATACAAGTGAGTCCTACCCATTTCTGATATGAGAAGTAACCGGTAAATGAGGCATTTCTAAGGCTCGGGGTGGGAATGACAAAGCACAGGTTGAGTCATCAGGACAAAAGATGAGCCACCGCTTTAAAAAAAAAATATCCAGCTCTTCAATAAAATGTCAAATGTACAAATGAAAGAGATCAACTATGACAAGGAGAAATTTATGAAAGAAACATCCAAATCTGATCTTAAACCAAAGGTAAAGTTTTTCTCAACAGAAACCAGACGAAACCTGTTTATATCTGTTTTCATCGGGACCTGGTTCAATTTGAGAGCAATTCAAAAACTACTGTAGCATTTTGCAGCTCGCCACCATCGCAGATCAGGACCAGACATTTGCTATTGAATCTGATCACCAGGCTAAACGTTCGTTTTGATATTCTCCAGAACAAGTGAACATTTGGTGCCAAACGTCCCCCCCCCCCCCCCCCCCCGTGTTAAAGTAATTCTAAGGGATACTCAGGCTGCACCACGTCTGGTCGTCTGCAAGACTTTTCCAGTGTATGGCCGGCTCAAAAGTGATGTATGTGCCGGCTCTATATATGCCCACCCCAGTCTTAAAGCAGGCCTGCATTGGCAGGTGTTAAGTGTCAAATGTTCACCTCCATTCAGCAGTATTTAGCAGCATCATAAATCTCCACTTTACTGTTAAACATACCGTCCTTGCTCCGAAAGTACCTATAAATCAATACCCTGACATTTTCAACTTTGCCCGCCTTGTGAAACGCTCTCTCGTGCTTTTGTCAGACTTTTAAATTAAAAATAAACTTCTTTTTTTTTTCCCTTCTTTTTTCCTGTAACTGTACAATGTTTTAGTCTCGGAGCTTAATCAAGTATGTTTCCAAGACAAGCAGAGAGGCCGTGAAGTGTTTGGGTTATCACGGGTCAATTGCATCTCTCTTAGTCTCATTCTCTTGAACTCTATTAGAGCAGAGCAGAGGTAAACGCTCTGTTTAATTCTTGCTTCATGTCGGTTGTTAGCCTGGCAGCTTTAGCTTAATACATTCATACTGAGAGAGCTGTATTGTCTCGTATGGCGCCGAGCTTCCTGCTGTTTAAATCTCTAACAGAAACAAAGAGGCAGGCAGCACAGCTGGACTTCAGCACCCATGTAAATTCCCTTTATGCTTTGCCCAAGATTACCTCCCTTCTCTTAACTTTCCCAACGCTCTCTGTTCGGTTGTGCGTCCTTTGCCGGGACTTGGTTGGAGATGCGCCCCCTGGGAAAACGACTTTGTCGGGAACAGCACTCGACTGTGGAAATAACCTTGGCCCGCCACTCTCTTACTTTTTCCTTCTCACTCGCCTGATGCCGTCACACTCGGCTCTAATCTCCCAGGCTGTCTTTCCTTCTCGACGCACACCAGCTGTATCGGGATGAAGTCAAACAAGATGTGATCGGCCTAATGTGGTTCTCATGTATCAACAGACTCTCGCGCTCGTCTGTTTTTAACTTACATAACCCCCTCCTTTTCATTCTCCTCAAACAACGCCGGGACTCATTTTTCCTACTTTTGAGGCATGCTGTCATAAAGTGGCAGCGTTTTGGGACTTCTTCACTGTATCCATGGAGAAAACCAAACAGTGATGATTAAGCTACAAGCCCAAGTTCAGGCATGGAGCCAGTCACTGATTAAGGCTATTACTTCATAACTAGGCACTGCTGTTTTCAAGGAAAAGTCAGAGCATGACATATACCAATAAAGAAATCTCTACAAGAGCTAATGGTGTTGGGGGCGGAGGTGATTGTCAAGCAGACAAGAGGTGCTTCACTTTTGAGTGTGTCTTGCTGTGGGTGTGGGGGTGTGGTGAGGGCTTCCATCCCCTTGGGCTTCAAACCACTCTGTCTGGACATGCTCCTGCAGTGCTGCCTTCTTTAATGGTATTCCACTGCACATCTACTCTCCGTTACATCCTCTCATCCCTGCATTTGTCCCCTTCCTCATCCTCATCCTCTCCGCTCTGCTTGTTTTGAGTACATGGGACTCATTGCTTTGTCGACTGTGTGGCTCGACTCGGGTCCAGGAGTCCTGGACGGTTCAATGAGTCCATAAGTCCATAACAATTGAAGTAAGGTGTTTAACCCTTTCTTCTGTCCTCTGAGTTATGTGTTGAATTTCAATGCCTGAATAAAAAGCCTGGAATTTTTTCTTCTTTTTCATAAAACTAACTCAGTTCTGTCAGAAAAAAGTTGTAGCCTTTGCTTGAGGCCGTTTTTTGTCAATAAAAGAAGTTATGCAATAAATGTCAAGGGAAGTACACTTGTCAAATAAATGACAGAGAGACATTTGCAGGCAGGAGCTTTCAGGGAAATTACTGTCCATTGCAACCTCCACAGAAATGTCACCCTCCTGCCAGTTTACAGTGACAGGGGAAGAGGTCTGGATTAGGATCTGGGATTTCAGTTCTGGCTTCTTGAGCGAGGTTGACGAAACTACTCAACAACTCAAACGTTAAGGTGCTGCTTCGACAGTAATGCTCTCTTTTTAACGTATTTATGTTCAAGTAACACTTTGACTTTTAATTCAGCATCTTTACGTTGCGGTTAACTTCTTATTTAAGGCCCAACATGTGGACAGTATCGGGCTTTTATCGCAGCTTTGGCTTTTTCGTCATGGCTCCGGTGCTGGAGCAGGTTGGCCACTGATTTCGATCCCCATCACCCAGATTTACATCACAATGGGCATCTGGTATAAAACACCTGAACCAAATCAAACAGGTAAATGTTGGTCTGCCATCGTGACCCATCACGTTAGCAGCTGAACAACAACATTTAGTCCACTTAGTTAAATACAGCGAAGAAATTCACCTTTTTCCATTGTTGCAGTTTCAAACGTTATCTCATTCATTTGACATTGACTGAAATAATGCTAGTGTCTTTCCTTTTTATCCCGGGGCAACGCTACTTTATCACAAAACCCACAACAAGCTCTTTTGTCTGCTCGTCTTTTTTTTTTTTTCTTTGCACTTTCCCTCCTCTCGGCAGCAGTTATCTAACCGTACGCAGTCTCCTACATGTGAAATTGAGCAAGCCCACTAGAGACGTTCTCATGGGGTCTGGAGTGGGACTTGTCCACCAAGTGGGGGTAATTATGCAAATCCCTGCCTCATCCTCATCGGCCGGGGTCAAAGCTTTGATATTAATGATTACGGAGCGATAGAGTGACAGCGGAGGAAGAACAGGAAAGGGGGATTGTGTGGTAGCGTAAGGGATTTGAGGAAAAGTCTCCTCGACCGCACACACCCCATGCGGCACATCACATGCGCACGTAACACACACAAGCATGCGAGAGTGTATTGTGTGTATGTGTGCGTGTGTGTGTGTGTTCATTTTTCCCCTACTCAGTCTCCCCATGTTCGTGCCTTGCTGGTGTGTGTTCAGCGGGGGGAGAATCAAGCCCTTTATCTCTCAGCAGTCAACGCTTCCCGTTTCCACAGCGACACGCTGACGCGTAGCTGCGGCATCTGGGCTGTATCCGTAGCGACCCCGGATCCCTGACAGGCCGTAATCTGAAGTCACAGGCCGCAGCAGGGCAGATCCTGTTCTCTTTCTGTGTCTATGATCTTTTACTTCTATCCTCGAGAGGACCAAATGCCTCCACAGAGATAAGAAAAGATGAGCAAATTCCATCAAAGTGGAGACATTTACTGAACCTCCATAAAGGGACTGGATTTAAGAATTCAGTGAAGAATTTAAATGAGACTTCGGCTTAAAATAAGGTTAAAAGAATTCTTGGAGAATTGGTGTGTTAGTTGACATCCTATAACTTTGTAAAGACAACACTCTGGACAGCAGATTTATGCTCCAGCTGATGCTGTCTGTGATAAAGGTGTCCCTCTGATGCTGCCTCAGAAGTGAAGAGGAAGAACTACAAATGCCTCTTCAACTTTGTATCAGCCTAACACCCTGTATCTACTCAGGCACTTCATGCATGTCGAGTGGCTCCGATAGACCAGCCAGTCAAAAGGGAAAGTGTAAGAACAAGCAAGAAGCTGCTTCTCTGCTCAGAGAACAATCACAGTCATTGAAAGCTACAGGATGAGGTGTCAAGTTAGTCAAGTATTAAAGCATTAAAAGGAAAAAAAAATGTAGAAAATAATTAAAAGGACGTACCAGTAAAATACCATGAAATATGTAAATTCGAAAAAACTTGATGGAAATGAAAAGCCAGACTAAATAGGTAGGTTTTGGGTTTGTGTTTAAATTTACTGCACTTGGACTGTGTACATTTTCACATAGACTTCAATGCAATCTGACTTCTTGTAACAACCAGTGGAGTCGCCCCCTGATGGTCATTAGACAGAATGGTTTAAAGCTCTTCAGCATTGGCTTCCCTTTACAGACCAGAGTCCAGGTCCAGGTATATAAACAGTTTATGGCAAAAACCAAAGATAAAGGCATTGAAGTCAAGATTTAAAAGATGCTTTATTCAATATCTTTTTACAAGTGTCTTAAACTGGGGTAGTAATTCAGAAGGCCTGAGCACCTCTGGTAAGCAAGGCCTATGACAAAAGTTTCTCCTGGCAGTTTGGATATTGTTTGTCCGGGTTGTGTGCAGATATCCCCCAATCACACAGCATCTGATGGTCACGTGGTCGACACTACATTGGGTTTCAGTGTACAGTTAGAAATGTTGTACTTAGAGCCACTTTGGCTAATATTTAGAGTCACCCTTTTAAAGCGTCAACGCTGGTCTGGTATAAGAGGAAATGAGAGTACAAGCTAGCACATAAAAACTGACATGTTGCATTAGCAGCAGTACAAAACAGTGGTTTGCGTGGCAGCCGAAGGCAATAATTTACCACAGCCACAAGTATAACTTTGGCCCATGTGGTTACCAAATTGTCAGTCTTCCCAGAGCCTATTTGTCCTTGTCGTTCAGGCAATAACTGTGACTTCAAGAAGCTCCTCACATGCTCAGCATAGCTAGCACCTGTGTAGCATGAGCGTGGTTGAACATGTGTTAGCAGATGCGGGTGATTGTCTTTAATAGCCCCCTCCCTCGGCTACTCGAGGGCGTCTACATCTCATTTAACAGATGTGTAATGT
This sequence comes from Rachycentron canadum, assembly GCA_038496675.1. Lineage (NCBI taxonomy): Eukaryota > Metazoa > Chordata > Actinopteri > Carangiformes > Rachycentridae > Rachycentron > Rachycentron canadum. Next base: position 2,276,552 of record CM076669.1, on the reverse strand, counting down.
GTTTTCTGCAAAGCTTAAAGACACGCAGGGCTCGAGCGCGCGGGTATTGGATCTCTGAGTTAGCGTCGTTAGCTAGCAGCTGCTGAAACCAGAGCCCCTGTTTGAAGCCGTCCGAGCCCCGCGAGATCAGAGACCCCTGCCAAAACCGAAACAGGCCAAATCCTCCTCTCTTCTTTTGCCTCCCTCTACTTACTCTCTGTCTATCCTCCTTCTCCCTGTCCCCCCTTTTTTTCCTCTTCCCCATTCCCCAAGCATGAGCAATTCGCAGTTAATTCAATTTTCCCCCGGCTGGGCTCACATGGGACAGCATTGGAATTCCGGTTTGTCATGATAAAATGATTACACGGCATTGTGTTTCTCCGGGCGCCTCCCAGCGCATTTATTAGAATCTGTCAGTGTCGATGTAGATCGGCCAGCCAAAGTGCCCGTCTCCACCGCTCCTCCTCGCCACTTGCTTCCCCTTCCCTCCCCGAAACTGGTTATTCCTTATGAAATATGTCGCTCCTGGCAGACGCATAATCTGATTACATCCGCTAGATTAAAAATATATTGAATTTTTTTTTTCTTCTCCTCTCCTCACATTTTAACCCTTCTTTCTCCACCTCTTCCCTCCTGCTCTTCCTCCTCCTCCTCTTCTTCTTCTTCTGGACTCCCTTTCCTTTTCCCATCACCTGCCCTCTGATGTCAACGCTCCAACACTGTCTTCCTTTAAAATGAGATATGCAACATTCATATCATCCATTCCCAGTAAGACAGATGATAATATGATGATTGATATGTTTTGTCATTAATATTAAAACCATGATAGTGGCTTCATCTTTATTTCAAAGGCTTTTCCACACTTTGCTGGAGAAGAGTTTATTTAGCACAGTGAAAACTATCCTGTGAAACTTTAAAGGTGCCTCAGAGTTTAATTTTCATTAAGCTTTTTTTGATTTTCATCCTCACAGTGATGTATGAAGGAAGACATGTTTTCTTGGTGCAGCTCTCTGTTCTCCATGCGACTAAAAGGGGGCAGGCTGGATTTCGTGGTGGAATTCATTAGTATACATGAAATGCTATCATCTGCACACGGTGTGTATTATGTGTCGAACTTAAAAAAACGGCGCTTATGAGTCAGTGAACAGTGTGACCCCGAGCTAGTCTGGGTGTCTGAGGCCTGATTATCAGTGTGAGTTCATATATTTGTTAGCAGATATTTGTTTTGGCGCGGCGGCGCGCAGCGGTTACCTACGGCCGCCTCACAGCAAGTAGGTTCTGGGTTTGGATCCCGGGACCCTTTTTGCATGGTCTTTTTGCATGGTCTTCCGCTGTGTGGGTTCCCTCCGAGTTCTCCAGCTTCCTCCCACAGACATGCAGATTTACTGGCGACTCTTACGTGGAGTACTGAGAAGTTGCATTGTCGTTTAACCAAAATCCAATGTTTTCCAAATGCGTCATGTTGAGGTCTCGTCGTAACAAAACCCAACGTCTATGAAACGCAAACAAACCAGCAGTGATACATCATAACGTCAGTTTGGGTTTCGACTTCAACCCAATTTACATTTCCAATCAAACTTCGGCAAAGTTAGAGTCAAACGTTTTTGCTTCTTCACACCCTCAATATGTTTTTATTTTTGTTTATTCATTCATTTTATTATTATTATTATTTTTTTTGCAATTCAGAACTGTCCAAGTAACATAAAGTGCTGAGAAAAAAAAAAAAGCCGTGGTCCCGATTCTGCCCTGAAACAAAGAATTGAGTCTTTTAATCAGATTTTGGGCCCTCTTTGATTTTCAAGATGAATTCTTTTTGAAAAAGAACCCCTAAAAATAATCACCCCTCTGTCTGACTGTATGAGACATTACGTAAGACCCTCCTGCTCATTTCTGCACATAAAGTAAGAAAAATGTGATTAAATCTCTGATTGTATGAAGTTACAGCTTCAACACATAGTTATATTTTCCGCAGCTACTCCTGCCACCCTCATCTCCTCACATCACCTTGCCACCCACCCCCCTCCTCTTCTGCCCTGTCTGGATAATATTACAGCTTATTATTTTTCATATTTCCATCCCTCCCTTTGCCCATACCGACCTGTCAGTCAAGCTGTCAAGTATGATTTGGAGCTGTCACTCCGGCTCTGGGTTTTGGGCGTGGGGGTCCGATGGCTTGTTTACTGAAATGTGACTGGAGGTGTCACGCTGAATAAGCCCGCCTCACCCTCCTCACCCCTTCCTCTCAACCCCTGCTCTGCGTGCCCCGGAAACCCCTGTGGATGCGGAGGCTCGGGCTCGAGTGCTTGCACCAGGTGGGATGCGGCTAATGACCGTCTCCGAGTGCCACGGTCAATTTTGGGTGGTGGGTTTTAGCGTATGAACAGCCTTAGGTGCATGAGTGTGTGTGACAGTAAATGTGTGTGTACTCATTCTCTCAGCCAACCAATTACTGTCCCGAGGAGCCGACAGCTGTCGCCACCATCGTCTTCTCTTTCACCGCCATTGCTCTTCTTCCTCTTCCTCCTCCTTCATCCCTCCTCTCAGTTGACAGGAGGGAGTCGGAGGGGAGCCTCAGCCCCAGGTCCTGCTCCCATGGGGAGTCATTACACCACTGTGGGACTCTCTCTCTCTCTCTCTCTCTCTCTCTCTCACACACACACACACACTTGCACAGAACAACACACAACTTGTCTCCTCTGTCTCTTTCTATCTATCACTATGCCACTACATCCTTCAATTAAGCCTGTGGCTTTTGCTTTAGGGATTTGATGCACATTCACATGAACACACACACACACACACACACACTCATTTAATCCTAATGCTCCCTCTATATTTGTCAATACCCTCTCCCCAGATGGGGCTTGGTTTCCTATATAAGCAATGATGGAGGCAGAGTGTCTAGAACTGACTCTTTATCTGCAGCCGCTTCCAGTTTTGTCGGTGTTGGACAAAATCATTGAAAACTTCAGCTTTTTGCGCGCGCAGCGAGTCCATCCTGGTGCGGGCGACGGCGTGTGTGTCGCCTCAGTGGCTCCGTCCCTCCGCGGCGCTCCACTATCTCCCCCTCACCACCCCTCTCTTTCTTTATCTGGGACTGTAATACAAACCAGATTGGCCTTATCTTACTTCCCTCACCACGCACACACACACACACACTCCAGCCTACCCTGGTTCTTCTCGGCTTCCCCCCTACACGTAAACACACACACACACACACACACACACACACACACACACATACACACAACTCTGCTAGAGCTCACACATGCTATCAGTCGCAATCTGTGAGTGGATATGCCAGCTATTTCACTTAACCATGCAGGGTGAGGATGTTGGCGGTTGGGGGAAAAAGAGAACTTAGAAGAGCAGCAGAATATTTCACTTCAACCATGAATGCTGTGTATAGATAAGGAGCGCCTGACTCTGAGTGTGTAACTGTTTGTACATACGTGCTCGCACGTGTGTGTCAGTCTTGTAGAGATTTACCTCCGACACACTCGTTAATCACAGAATTCATTAGTCACTGAGTCTCTAATTGTTTACTTTCCCCTGCGGCGGTACTACACAAGGTTGCCGGCCCTCCCTGTTACAATTTTGGAAGAACATAATGGTAAATTAATTTTCCAGGTAGCTCCGATTCGATTAGTCATTTCTGAGTACACTCTATTAGCTGGGAAATTGTGCATTTGGAAGTCTGAATGGAGAGTCTGGGTTTGATCATGTGGCTTACCTGGAAAAAAAAAAAAAAAAAGACAGTGAGGAGGAGGAGGAGGAGGAGAGATGGAGTAATGAGCCTGAGGGATGAGGTGGAGGAGAAATGGTCTGGTCTGTACTGTAGGAGCTCAGCGAGAGTTAAATTGATCCATCAATAAAACCATAATCTACTAATAAAAGCAAATTGATTCACTAATTGGCAGGTACAACACAAGTGATCCAACTAAAACAAGACCAATAAAATAAACAATGGGTGTAAAATGGAACCACAAACCACACTAAACACACTAGGACGCTTGCGAGTAAGTGGTGTTATAAAAGTAAAGTGATTTTTGGTATGAGCTATTGGCTTCTGTTCACATGGGCTGGACCTTCACATGTGTATGAAACAGACACATTAACGTATAGTTCCACTAAAGGTGAGTCACAGAATAACGGCGTGGGGATATGTGGCTAAAAAACTGGCATTGATTCCCAGGGAGGTATTAGTTAGTTATTAGTGACTCCCTCAAGAAATTTAACACCAAAGAGTAGAGAGTAAGAAATATTAAAGTAAGATTTAAAAAAATGTTAAAATTACAAGTATAAAATGTAAAAAAAAAAAAAAAAAGTAAAAAAAACAAATTAGCCTTATGGAAAGAAATTTCAAAATTGCACTTGTCAAAAACAACAGTAGGCAGCTCAAGATCAAGAGTCCTCCAGGCTAAATTAGGATAAAGAAGGTTAAATATGAGTTTTAACTATTTTTATAAATGACAGCGTTTCAGTGTGAAGCTCATGCTGAGTAAATGTTTGAAATACATTCAACCTCTGAGACCCACATTAAGGCTAATCTGTTTTTTTTCATACCTTTGTGTTTTTTGTCATTTTTAAAAATGTCACCAAGTCTCCACAAATTCAGAATCAGCTCAACCTCAGCTAGTATGTGACTTAATAAAGACTGTAACAGGGGATAGTAGCTCAGAAAAAAGGAAAAATGTAAAACAGACATCAAATAAAAACAATGTAAACCAGAATAACCGAAGAAAACTTCAACACAGGAAGTTCCACACATGTGTTTGTGTTGTTCTAGAGCTGATTTGAAGTTTCTCTCTTTATCTGATCTGAGTTCTGCTCATTCTTTGGAGCAGTAATGATGAAAAATCAGC
>CM076669.1:2250675-2266804 GCA_038496675.1 Rachycentron canadum | reverse complement strand
AAGAGGGGAAAGGGGGGAGGGTGGCGTATGGGGGGAGGGGTGGGGGGCAGGACTGATTAGGTTCTCCACAGACTTCATTAGCTATGACTGGGGTCTTATTTTTATAGCTTTGTCTATCACTAATCACGTAGAACTCACGTCGTACCCGCGTTATCTGCAGGGATCTCGGTGACGTTACTAAAGAGGAAGCATGAAAAACACCAGGCGTCACAACCTTCTGGGTTAGTGAAATAGCAACGTCAACATCAGCTGTTTCCAACCCGTCTGATCGCCTGAATGCTGGGGTTTTTCGTCCCTTGTGACCTTTTCTTTTGTTTTTTTTGTTGGACTCATCCCGTGTTCCCGAGGTCACTCTGGAAATGCTGTAACTCGTGAACGTTTGAGATTTACATCTGTTTCTTTCGCGTCAACGGTTTGATGAGAAGATTGAACCCAGCTGCCAGTCGCCAGCTACAGCTAGCAGCCATTTAGCTTAGCACAAAGAGGGGGAAACAGCTAGCATCGCTTTGCCAGATCTTCTAGTTGACATATTGCATCTTGCATGGGACCTTTTCTTGGCCGGGTGCAGTTTCTTCCTGGGATCCTGTCATGGCCCTAAAGTCTGCAGACAACCAGCAAATGGTTTCATTACTATCAATAACCACAGTTTGTGTTTGAAAAACCATGTCTGAGACAGTGAAATGCACATCAGTGGCTTGTTGTGGTGGCGCGTCGATCAATATTCAATCAAACTGCGTAATATTCATCACATTAAAGGTCAGCGTGGGTAGCTGCTGGCCCGTGGAAGGTTTTTAAAGAAATCACTAAAGCTGACATAAATGATTGTTTTACATCTACAACGCTGAGCGCCTGTGAGTTTGTATATACAGCGTGCATCTGTCTGTGTGCGGTTTTTTTTTTCCACATTGTCATGGCGGTAATGAGAAGTGGGGGTGGCAGTGAGGACGGAGGGATTGGATTCTCCACAGACTTCATTAGTTAAAACAAAGCCAGTTGTCCATTTGGGCTCTTTCACAGCCTAATTGATATTGATTTACTGATTTGCTCAAGGGTGATTTAAAAGCATGTTTGGTGTAATCGTCAATGCTGTTTTTCCTCTGCTCTCTCTCTCTCGCTCTCTCTCTCTATCACTGAAGGAGGCATTAGCGTCCTTCTGCTAACAAAAATAACTCCCGCTGCTTTCAGACGAAGTGTGTTTCCCTCCCCAAGTTGACTTTTCTCTTCAAATCACACTTTACAACCCATTGGCTCTTTTCACACGTCTCCTCCCACTTTGTCATTTCAACACCGTCGCCTTATTTTATGACATAAGTGAGAAAAATTGAGGGAGATCATTCTCTTTTCTACCTAATTTCCCTCTGTGATCGGGGCTTGTCAGTGCAAGGAATTGGTGAGTGTTATCTTTTCGTTGTGGACTCTTCAGCCACGACTGCACTGATAGATCGTCACCATCTCCCATAACTGGATAATGATAGTTATCATAAATGGTTAGCGGTTGGCTAAGTGAAGCATTGAGATCAATGGCAGTGGTGTTAGCGTTAGAATGAAGGAGGCCTTTTATCATGTTGATGGATGGCAGGCCTGTCTTTAATGTGACATGTTATGATCATATCAATTTGTCCTCGGTTCTCATCGACATCACTTTATTGCCTCTCCGTCTCTCACAGTCCATCACGCCGCACTGTAAATTCAGACTTGAAATGGCAGCGTGCCACAACGCTCCATAAACCAACCATTCCTCTTCCTCTACTCCTTTCCTCCCTCCTTCCTTCCCACCTCGCTCCCTTCTTCTGTCTGGCTTGTGCTCGTTCCTTCCTTCTCTTTAATCCACCTGGTTCTCACTCTATTTTGATACCTCTCTTTCTCTATTTACTGTCCTCCTCCCCTCAATCCTTGACAGGCATCAGCAGTCAGCCTGAACGAAAGAGTGAAGAATCAGACTGGGATTAAAATGTAATATCAGACTATTAAAGAGATTAGTGGTTGACATTTCACTGTCTGAGCTACCCTCCCAGATTGGGGGATAGCTCAGACTCATGGCATTCATGATATTGATTTATTTCCCGGCTTCTTTTATCGGTCCACATTCACATGGACAGCAATAGATCTGATATGGTGGCCTTTTATGAGGCACCTTGTCACCGGGGGCCTCTGGCGCTAAGTAACTGCCGACCGGCTGCCAGGAATGATTGTTTAGGGAAGTGAAGTTTATTCATCAAATGTGTAGTTTTGAAAGAGCAGCAACACGAGGGCGGATAAGGACAAGACTGATTTCCGTTTCTCAAGTAGACAAAAGCGAGGTCCTGGTATTGAACCTGCTAATGAAAGCCTCAGATGGAACAGCGTTGCCACAAAAGGGCCTTAATTATTTCCAATTATGACAAACCATCATTTCTGCTCAATTATGTTGCACAACCTCAATGCTAACAAGGTGGCAGGACGTGATCGAGGTTCCCTATTAGTCTCTCTGTCAACACTTTTACAAAGAGACATGAGCACCACAGGCCTGGCTTCAAAGGAGAACATTAGTTACACACACGCTCCTAAATATCTACAAATCCGAGCATTTTAGCGTCTGTTTGTTTCCAAGTCCCACATCCATCCATCCATCCATCCATCCATTCCTACATCCTTCCATCCGTACCTGCCTCTGATGCATCTGTTCAGACCTGGACGTTTCGCCAAGTGCAGCTGCAGGAACTCAGCAAACAAGCATGACTTTCCATAATAAAACCCGACAGCCTGTGATGCAATGTGAACTCGTTCCTGTGGTTAATTTTCTTAAAATAGTTTTAAAGGGAACCAACAACAAACCAACATCTGGGTTTAATCATCAGTGTCCTGAATATGACTCAGATCACGAAGCATAGTAAACGAGTCAGAATTAAACACAGCTACATAAAGCGACTACATGTCCTTTTACTTGCTGCATTTCCAGGTAACAACCAGCCTTAACCATGAGTTATCCCCACAACAAATAGTGGCGGTTGCAAAAGCACTATGATGCACTCCAGGGCGTCCGGATATGGGAAATAATGGACATGCCAGACTCGGACTCCACCTCATCCATTATATCAAACCACCTTGGAGGGTGTGTGTGCTCTGCACACACTCTGCAGCATCTTCTCCTGTGACCCTCACCCTGGATCAGGTCTGGTCAAGTTTCTGGAACAAAATCTATGTAATTAAGGTCAATTACTGTTGGTAGAAGACAGAATGTAAACTGCAGCCTTTGGCATTAAGGGCTCACACGAGTCATTTCATTGCTGTCACCAACTTAGCTCTGCGCCCATAGTTGCTACTGACAGTAGACTTATGTTTAATGATTTATGCTTGATATTATGAGTTAATTAAAAATTCATTAATGCAGATTCATGTTTGCCGTAATGGACAGAGACATAAAAATGCAGCAGTTTGTGACTTGACCTGAAAGTCACGAGCAGTTCCATTAAGCTTTGACTGCATGTTACACTAAATAGATATATGTGATACATGTGCGGTACAGTCGTCATGTCGGGGAAAACATTAACTGCAAATGGCCAAAAATCCTTCCTGAAACCTTTTTACTTAAAATAGCCACAGTGCCACCTTCAGGAGTGGAGGCCTTTACAATGACTTCCATTAATGGCAATCAACAAAACAACTGTGGAATATCCACATTGAATGTGTTCTTCATCGAACCCTATTCCTCACATCTACCCCCTTCCCCCACCCCCCCTCTATCCCATCTCCGCCTTCCATGTTCACTCTGCACAATCCTATCATCCGGGCCACCCGGTAATGGCCTCACTCTGGGCCCCCGCACACAGTGGCATCGTATCCGTCGCCCCAATCAACACCTTAATGTATCTCAATTTAACCACTATCATAACAGACGCATGCACGCACCCCTCTCCTCTCTGTCTTTCCTTCTCTTTCACTCTCTCTGACGCACACACACACACACACACACACACACACACACAAACGCACACTCAGTTTATTGTGTTGCGAGCTGTGACAGGTCGGGGAGGGCGGCATCAGTAATGCGTGACGCGTGCCTCCATAACGCCGGCCTCATTTGCATGTGTGAGGAGGTCTGGGCTAATGGAGCTGATCTGTTGCGCTGTTATTAAATGGGGAAAGAGAAGGGGAGGTTGGCGCAGGGGAAGGGGGGGTGGGGGTTATTAAAGAGGAGGAGGGAGGGAGGGACAAAAAGAGGGGAGGTCTTCTCTCTTCTCCCTGAGGCATGATGGATGAGTCAGGAGTCTCCCCCTTCACTGAATTTAGGTTGTTGTACAATTTGCAGTTCTCACACAGCAACACACACATGCAGCAATAGTGTGTGTGTGTGTGTGTGTGTGTGTGTGTGTGTGTGTGTGTGTGTGTGTGTGTGTGTGCGTGCGTGCTGCGACCAGTCTGCATACCCTTTGAATATCACGAGGTAAATGAGGCCTAACGCACTACTACCACTTCTCCCTTTTGTTCACCCTTTACCACTCAGGTCGTTTCTCTCGCTGCATTTAAATGTCCTCAATATGTCACACATGCATGCGTGAACACATGCATCCCTGCTAACACACGCATGTGCACGCACACACACGCACAGTGAATAACACCTGCCAGGGGACGTGATTCAGATTCTTTTTATAGCACCAACATGCACAGATTTACTGCTGCGTGTTACAGTGTAACGGCCGCTTCCCAACTATTCCACCATCAAACTGCTCATCAGTGTCGTTCCCCTTGAATTGCCGACTGATAGATTGTAAAATAATGTTTTATTATTACAATAATCTCGTATAGTTTCCATACTGAAATCAACAGCCCTGATGCTTTATTTTCATCACCAGTGGAGCCAATGGGACATAGTGACGCCGCTGCTGTACGACGCAATAAAAGGCTTGAAATACGTTGAAATTCTTCAAAACTAAAGTAATGAAAATTTTCTGGTCCCCAGATATCAGCCCTCCTCCTGCCCAACTTCTCAAACCACTCCTGCAGCGCCATCACCTCCTACGCTGTCTGTCCACATGCTTCAGAAACAAATAACAGTTTTGCTAAATTATGGCTGAACACATTGCTCCTGGCAGCGGCTCAGAGCTTCCAGGAGGACGGTGGCGTGATGCAGAAGCGCTACATTCAGACATTTTTTCTCAGCTAAACTATACTCTGTGGCGTACAGATGGACGGCAGATGGGAGAGTTTCGCTGTAGGTTTTTTTTTTCCTGCTATGAAAACACCTTTAAATCACCATGAAAACCATTTGAACTGGCTCTAATCAAGTTGACCACAACAACCTTCCTGTCAAGCAGTTAGATTTTGGGTGGGACACCCCTTTATGAGGGAAAATGACGATCAACTGTGGAGTCTCTGCAAGTTGCATGTTTTCCCTCAGCACGCACCGTGAAGGCAGCATCAGTGAGGGGGTGATTAATGACATGGCAGCTCCTCGGTGTCGCTCAGGTCTCGATGTCATCCAATCCTCTTCCCCCCTTCAGCGCTTTGGCACGGCCATCGAAGAGACTCATCCTCCAATGAGAGAGCGTAGATCCTTCTGGAGGCGGGCCAGGAGCCCACATCTGACATCATCTTCAGAGTTGGCACAGTTTGGCGGAATGACACTGGCTGTCTCGCTCACAAACACACACACACACACACACACACACGCACACACACAGCACAGACACGCACATAACTACACACCTGCGATGGAGATAAGACTGAGACGAAGAAGGAAGTGGGAAGTCTACAGAGGGTGTGAAAGTCAAGTGTGTGAATGTATTTATCAGTGTTTTGAAGATGTGTGTGCGTGTGTGTGAGTGTGTTTTGCTGTGCTGATTGGTTTGGGATTGTGGGTACAGTATTCGAGGCGGGTTGTGTATATGTGAAAGGCAGGATGGCAGGTGAGAAGGAGAGAAGTGTTAAAATGAGAGAGAGAGTTGTTAGAACGACACAGATGGGATGCTGAGAGGAGGAGGAGGAGGAGGAGGAGGAGGATGAAGGGGAGAAAACCATTTTGGAAGGACAAAGAGGATCTGAGCAAGAGACACTTTGAAGGCTTTCAGCACAGTCAGATATCAAATTGATCCAGTGATGAGACAATTAATCAATCAATCAAAACTATCTTTGGAATAAATGGATCATACAAGTATTTTATGAAACATGCTCTAGTTTCAGCCTCTTAAATGCCTTTTACAGTCTAAAGGTAGATGTTAAAGGTCCATACGGTCTAAAGGTAGATGTTAAAGGTCCATACGGTCTAAAGGTAGATGTTAAAGGTTTATACGGTCTAAAGGTAGATGTTAAAGGTCCATACGGTCTAAAGGTAGATGTTAAAGGTCCATACAGTCTAAAGGTAGATGTTAAAGGTCCATACGGTCTAAAGGTAGATGTTAAAGGTCCATACAGTCTAAAGGTAGACCTCCATGTGGTCTCTGATTATAAAGCAGGTCTAGGTTCTTTATCAATACAGTGAAAGTATCAAAGGTCTCAGTGCTGATGTCACAGCAGAGCAGTCACCAGCCTCGGCCACGCCTCCGAGCCCCACCCATGTGGACCTACCATCTAAACTCTGCAGGATTCTGTTTCTCTGAGGGTTTTACCTCCATTTTTACTGGATCAGAGAGGATCAGATCCTCACTTCTGATTGGCTGATGGCCAAGGAGTTCCAGAGAGACACTGAGAGAGGAGATGTAAAACTACACTGAGATGCTTTTTGGCTCTTAAAATCACAAATATATCTTCTTATGGAGATCAACACTTCAAAATAAAACATAGACTGTATGGATTTTGAGTATTTATCTGATATATGTCATTATAAATCAAATATCTATGAATATGAATGTAGATTTTTTTTACTTTCAAATTGAATGACTAAACCAATGAGGAAAATAATCTTTAATTTCATCTCTAACTTGATTCCAAACATCTAACTAAGTCTGAGCATCGATATAGTGAATAAAGCCACAACCCTTCAGCAGCTTGATCTCATATAAATCTGGTTCCTGTGATCAGGATTTCGAGAAACCTGGATTCTCAAGATGTGGTTCTGAGGTGACTGCCATACATGTGAAATCACTTAAGCTCCAACATGGGAGCAGTCTTGTCATCGATGGTGTTCACAAGTGCCTGTGAGACCTGGCTCATAGTGTCTCCCTTCATGTAGTACTAATGCAGTCTGTGTGTGTGTGTGTGTGTGTGTGTGCGCTTGTGTCAGATCTTCTGTTAATCACAGTATGTCCCAAATCTGCCCGTGGTACTCGCTGGGTCCCGCCACCTGCTCCGTCTTTGCGTCGGGTCTGGCACCGCCGCCCGGAGGAGTCCCTTACATTTCAGCTTCGTTTTACGTCTCTCGCCAGGCCCGCAGCGGCGCGGCGCCGGCAGGAGTTTGCACGCGGGTTCGCACACGCCGCCAAAAAGCTGTCCGTCGTCAAGCATAAGTCTGGCTCGTTTCCACCTGGATGCTGTTTTCCCATCTGCTTCCATATGAGTGATCAATTCTGACCCACATCTTGTCGGCTTGTGCAGAACAACAAGGGGCAGATGATTCTCCAGAAAATTACGTTTCTCTTTTTACCACAAATCATTGCTTCGGATAAAGGGGTGTTAATTTTTTTTTTAAAGTAGCTCAGTCGTGAGGCAGCTAACAAGACTCTTGTCAGTTTAATGGAAAAACACTACAATGATAAAGTTACATCCACACAAACAAAAGCCCTTTAAAAAACATGAACTAAGACAAACAGCCTCGTGTTGAGATGATTCTAATGGGATTTTAAATCGTTTTGGGAAAAGTCAAAAAGCATCCGAACTCTGGATTATTGCCGCTCAACTTAAAGTTTGGACCCCGGCAGACAAATAGTTGGCAGGACAAACTATCATTTACCTTTTCCACTGGTCAAAAAACCGGCTAAGACCCGCTAACATCTGGCTTTTGTCTGCACTGGAAAAGGCTTCAATCAGCTGCTATTTATCAGCAGTGCTGGAAACACAACACCCAGATGGACACACACACACATTTTCGGCTCTTCTTCCTTCTGTAAGGTCTGAGAGCACAGACGCAGACCTGTCTCCTGTCCGGCACGGTGCTGTTAAACCAGAAACACGGCAGCTACACCTTCCCGTGAGAGCGAGCTCAACGTCTGAAACAAAGCACCATCACCTGCAGAGGCGTCGGAAGACGTGACAGATCAGTTTTTAATCAGTCTGCATCCCCAGTGTTTGGATGTGTGTGCTCTGAAAGTACATATGATGAAGCAAACATGGCTGCAGAGGAAAAGGGGTCAATGGGCTTCTTTTCAGACTGGTAGAACTAAAAAAAAAAAACTATTTATTTAATACAATTCAAATGCAAAACGTCATAGTAAAGAAGCAGTTTTAGAACAAAGTGTGCGTTAGCATTGGCATAGCTGGGCAACATGACTGACAAGACAAAGCAGACTCCTACGGCCACAGCAGAGGCCACTCAGTTTGACTGACAGGTCGTCTCTGGGAACATCAGCGCAAAAACTAATGAATGTGAGCCGACGGATTCATTTTTAAAAACAGAGCGTGAGTGTAAAAGTCACGTGACATCGTCTCTCGGTCAGAGGAAAGAACGTGAATGAGCGTGACGTGACTGAACGTGAGCAGATTTTAGACTCGTGTCTGGAAAGCACTGCACTTTTTTCGAAACCCCAAAACGCCTTAAATATGAAAACCCTGTCGGGTTGCATCACCCTCGGCTACGTATCAGCTCAGTAAGAGCAGCTCTTGGTTGTTTGAGTCTTTAGTGTCATCACACCCATAAAGTTATTTTAATGAAGTTTTATTGGGGTCTTTATAACTGCCTCTGTTACATTTAAGCTTCGCTGAATGTTTTAATATCCACCTTAATAAGTGATAAGAACCACAGAGTGTAAACGTTTTGCGTGTATATATGTATGTAGATTCAAAAATATGAGAGCTGGTGTGTGTGTGTGTGTGTGTAGTGAAGTTTTATGTTTAGTAGCGTGTGTGGACATGGTGTGTAAAGTTGTGTGTGCGAGCAGTGTCTGTTTGATGTTCCATTTACCCTCTTTCATAATTCATGGCAGTGGGAAAATGGACTGATGCGGAGGTGGCTATTGTGTGTGCGTGTGTGTGTGTGTGTGTGTGTGTGCGTGTGTGTGCGTGCGTGCGTGTGTGTGTGTGTAGCAGGATAACAGGATGTGCGTTCTGTGGTCGGAGATGAAACAGACAAGGGTGGGTGTTTGAAATGCAAAGAGCGGTGATAGCAGTGATTGGCCACTGTGTTGAGGAGGAGCAAGGAGGTTTTTCTCATCATTTCATCATAACACACACACACACACACACACACACACACATGCACACTCACTTGCTCTCTTACATACACACACACACATTCAGTGGTTATTAATGACAGTATTGTTAGTTCATTATTTTATTTACCTCTGTGACATAAAACCCAGCTAATTCAGCACAGCTCCGAGCTCTGGGGGTTTTGGATGTGTGTGTGTGTGTGTGTGTGCGCGTTGCATTAAGTGTAAATCTGCACACAGAGACACACACACACACACACACAAACGTCTAATGGTGGGGCCTGGGGACCAATTTATTTACATGCAGTAGAAGAGGAACTGAGAAAGGGATAAAACAAAAAGGGAAGGAGAGAGAAAGAGGAAACAGCAGGGAATTATGGAGAAAATCCATTGGAACGAACAAGTTTCTCTGCTGTTCCCAAGGACAGACAAGGCCAATTTACTATTTAGATGACTCACTGTGTGTGTGTGTGTGTGTTGCCAGTATCTTAAGTGCTTTCTATCATATCTCCAGAAACACCACCTTCATCGGCGCCCAACTGTTTGACTTAATAAGCAGCAAAACTTAAGTTAAAACAACAAAACTCTGCAGCTCTTCCACAGCAACGGACATGAGTGCATCGTCGACAAATGACGCAATCGTAGTCTGAGTTTGTTTACCGCAAATGGATGTTGTCCCCACAGACGATATGTGTTTGGCAGAGAGTATCCTGTAAAAAAAAAAAAAAAACAAAAAAAAAAAACTGTAGCTCATCTGTGCAAGTAGTTTATTACAACCAGTAGCTTCATGGTTGGGCTGCAGTAGTTTTGAGTTTTAAAATAAAAATTGTCTAAGTCCACCTGACGAGGTTGAATTTTGCAGGTGGGTGAATGAAACCCAGGACCGCTGTTAGTCTTACACCACTACTCTACGTTGTTCTCTTATCGGTCTCATAACGGTAACCGACGATGTTCCACAATCTCTAAGGAGCAACTTGTCTTAACGCCGACCAATGATTTATTCCTGAAGGTAACCAAACCGTGACCGTTCTGCAACCTTAACCATGCATCTACTGCACTTACTTACAGAGCTTCTGTGCGGCAGCAGCTACATACGCATTTCATAAGCGTACCTAGCTGTCCGGCATGTCCTCTTGTCGTCTTGCTGCACCTTCACACAACTAATGTATTCGGTATTTTGCATGTAATGGAGTAAACAGTAGCAATTTGATCCCAGTTTTTATTGATGAACATACAGACAGCAGAATGTCGTCTGCGTAAAATAATCTTTTCTATCAAGCTTCCCACTAATGTGTTTTCTCTTCTCGACTTGCAGGCAGGACGCCAGCGACCTCTCTGGACCGATACAAAGGTACCGTTATACATCTTTTATCCTTTGCCTCTCTCTTTGCCTTTTTACCTTCTTACTCTTTCTCTTCCCTTCGGCCTCATCCTCAATGAGGCATGCAGTGTGTCTCCAGGCTTCATGCCAAAGACTGACTACTGACTAACACACTGGAGTGCTGTTGGCGGTGATTTTGGGTGGGATAACGTAGAAGGACAGGACACAGATGAGACGAGGTGGTGGGTAAAGGGAGGGAGAGAAATAAGGGGAGAGAGAAAAGGGAAATTGGAGAGGAGAGATGTGATGCAGCTTCAGATCTACGGCCGAGGAGGGTCATTAAACTAAACCCTTCGGCGACAGAGTGGCAGATCAAGTGAGGGGAGGGCAGAAGGGGAGAAGAAGGTTTAAATAAGGGCCGGTCCTAAAATAGCAAAGACCTATTTCTCATCTGAGGCAGAGTTAACAGGAAAAGGATGAATATCCTGCCCTGAAAACCATCAATGCCTACCCCCCCCCTTCCCCAACATCCCAACCCTCCAACTACTTCCAACATGGCGAGAGAGAGCTGATGAAAAAAAGGGACACTTTTTCATCTGTACGATCCATTTAACATCACAAGAACCGCCATGAGGAATTATAGTGCCGCTGTAATACTTTATGATCAGGATTACAGTCACAGATAGTGCTTACTGTTGCAGCACTCATTAAACATTACAGTTTGTATGAACTACAAGTGAGGGCCCTAACATCGGCAGGTGTGGCTCCAAGTAGGGTCATTAACCACTGGGTTATTTGGTTTTGTTTCCTAGTCTGGGTAACTGTTCCTTTAAATACTTCCCATAAGAGATTTTGTGTAAGAGGGTTTGTGTAATAGTGGATTTTCGTTGCATATGCATCTCTGAGCAGCTTTTCTGAGTGTTGAATGTCGGTGAAATTGCATCTACGGCGGAGGATGAACAACACAGGACACGTGGTAGTAAAAGAGTTCAAATCTCCTGTTTAATGTGTTCCTCAAACTGCCCGAGCTACTGAGTCGTGTCGGGCTACGTCTTGTCTACGTCGGTTAGGTGGTCTAGTTTTATTTTAGTGGTTGAAAAAGTTTGAGAAACACTGGTTTCGACTCTTCCTTATGTACACGTTTGATGGTGCGTTTAAGGACACTGCGAAATGTGACAGACGAGAACGCCGTTCACGGAGCGTATTAAGAGGAAATAAAGAGGTAGCAGACAGAAACATAAATATTGTGTTTTGAGTTTGGCTCCCTCTTTTTATGCCAGAGTGATAAACAAACAAAGCAAAACAAAAAAAAAGACAAAGGTGAGGAAATGTGATGGATTACCTGTGTCAAGCCGGTTTTAAGTGTGCGAGCTGCTTTTCATTCTGTGGTGAAATGAACTGCATCTAATGGCTCCCAGGAAAGTGAGAAATCCATTTAAAAAACTTTCTGTATATTTGGAAAACACTCAGCGGTAATGTAAAAAATATGCAATTTTAATGGGCTGGATCATGTGCGCCTACTGATGTGGTCCTTTAAGTAACTCAGCCGCTGTATGGGTTTAACTTTTACTTCTTATTTATCAATTTAACCTCTAAATAAACACTTGTATCTTTTTTAGTGTGGGAGGAAAAAGGGGTTTAAATGTTGTTCTACATCATTTGATATTGATTAATTATAATTAAAGTCTCCTATAGGCTTGATTTAGTGGCTTTAAAGTCCCTTTAGGCTAAAAACTACACCTGAGGAAAACCTGCCCCGATCAAAAAACAAGATCCGGCACAGAACGAGACGCCGGTCGGAGACGAAGCAAAACATGAGAGGAAAAGAAAGAGACGATGACTGTGGCTGTGAATAATTAGGCAAAATAGTTTGCTTTTGTTTTTCTCTCTGATTGGAGAAAATAGGCGAGGCTGTGACTGTCGCATGAGCTCACACACACACAAACGCTGTGTGTTACACGCTAATCCGCCACACAGCTGCGTCATTCTGGAACGTGTGTTTACTTCCTCTCTGCTCTCCGCCGCCGCCGCCACCATCACCACCGCCGACCCCCCACAATCCCCTGCAAACACACACGCGCAAACACAATCACACAAAAGAGAACTGGGCGTATAATTTGATCCTCTGCGCTCTCCTCCTCTAATGAAGCTCTCTGGCGGTTTGACTGACACCCGGCTCGTTATTTAAGCGTCTGTTTTGGGCCGGGAGGAGGAAGAGGAGCTGGGAGGATGAGGAGGAGGAGGAGGAGGAAGAGGAGGAGGAAGTGTGGTGGGGGGGAAGAAATAGGAAAAGTGGAAACTAGGGAGCTGATAGAGAGGAGAGGGTAGGAACTGGGAGGACGGGCTAAGGATAGGGGGAGGACAGGAAATGAAAATGAGAGACGGAGCAGAGATGGAGGAAGAGAGGATTATGGGAGGGGAAAAAAAGAGCAATAGATGGAGTGGAGTTTTAAATGAGGACGACGGCAATCAAGAGAAAAGGAGACAGTTTGGGAGGAGGAAGAGTTGATGCCGGAAACAGGGGTGATAAAGGGTGTGAAGGGATTGTGTGCATGAGTGTGTATATCAGTGTGTGTGTGTGTCTGTGTGTGTGTATAATTGCAGGTCTTTGTGCTGATAATGTTCTTTGAAGGCACACAGCTGATAATTAGCAAGCGTGGCTCCACAGATGCCTTTCAGCGTTGGTCATTATAAGCCGCAAACCTACTATTGGCTCTGACATGACCTCCCGAGACAGCGAGGACGCCGCACGCACACACGCATGCACGCACGCACACCACGCACGCACACCACGCACGCACACCACGCACACCCTCCTCACATGAAAAAATACACAAATCGGCGTAAACAAGCGTTGATTAGTGTGTGAATAGCATCAGCTCACAAGTGGAACAGATACAACAGCTCTCCAAAGGCCTCAAGTTCCACTTTGGCACGAGGGCTGCAGGTGTGTGTGAGACGCACACACACTCACACACACATTCACACACACACACACACACACACGCAGACATACACTTCCTGTTTACAGAGCCAGACACACATAGACAGCAGAGACTATAATTACAAGGATTCACACAATGTGGCGTCCCGGTACGCTGCGTCCGTTATTGCCTCCCCGGTTGCCACATGACAACAGCGGTCCCTCGCTACAGCGAACTGCTCGACACAGCGCGCCGTTCCTGGCCCCGCCTCCTCCGGTGTTCCCGCATCTGAATATTTATGAGGCAGAAACTGGCTCGCCACAGTCAGAAGAACACTGGCTGGAGTATTCTCTCTCCTCAGCGGTGACAGTTATCAGTGTTAAAGGGTCCTTCCTGGGCTCTAATTTATCCCCCAGTGAGGAAATGTTCGACAAGAGATGCAGTGTGGAAGACCCGCTTTCTTAAGATAAAATAAAAAACTCCTCCAGTCAGCATAACTGGGGAAAAAAAAAAAACTGCACCGTCGTTTGACAGCGAGGAGGAGGAGTTGGTTCAGTTTGCCAGTTTGCCGTTGGATTTTTGTGCACAAAGTAAAACACGATGACGATAATCAGGAAGATGACGCTTTTGGACACATGCACAATGACGAAGTCACAGGCCTGAATCAAAGCGAGACGTTTCTTCGTCTTTAAGAAAAGAGACAAAACAGCTTCTTCTGAGGTATGTTTATAAAGGGCGAACACGGGCTTCGGTGCAGCAGGTGAACGCTTAAAGGGTCAATTCACACAAATTACAGAAACAAAAACACTGCCGTAGCCTCGCTGATTCTGAGAGGCAGAAGTGAAGAGAGACAGGAAGCAGAGAGAAGCGTAACAATGTGCAACGAAAGTCTGTCGCCACAGTCAAATCTGGCACATTGTAGTTCTGGCGGTTGAGTCTCAAAACTGGGGCAGTGAAGTTCATTGGTGACCTGGGGATCTCATGAAATAATCTGAGTTTTTCAGGTATTAAGTTATGTGGGATTTTTTAAATTTTTTTGTGAACTGGCCCTTTAAATAGTTCTTTTCCGACATTTTCCTGGTCTCAGGATTCAAACCGACTGTCAAATGATGAGTGAGATTCAGACTCTCAGTGGGTTTTTAATTGTGAGAGGCTGTGCTGGTGTCATGCTCACTGTTCATCCATATTTCATCTAAACACATGAATTATGAAGAGCCGCTAATGGCGGGGAGGGACAGTTGGGGGGAGGAGAGAGGAGGTGAGGGGGGGTTGTCAGCAGAGGACTGGGCGGACATTTAGGGATCGTCTCTCCCTTCACTCACCCCTTCACAATCTGTCCCCTCTCTCTCTCTCTCTCTCTCTCTTTCTCTCACACCCTTTCTCTCAGGAGTGTTTTCTCTCACTCTGAGTGACACACACACACACACACACACACACACACACACACACACACACTCTGGGTGGCAGGTGAACATGCAGTGGCTCGGGAGGGGCTTACTTCTGTGTGTGATTCAGACCATTGACCTGGAACACATTGGGTACTGAGAGAATAAAAACTATTACACACGCACACACACACACACACACACACACACACACACACACACGCACACACACACACACACACACTCATTGCTGATCCCAGAGTCTTCATCACTGCTGTTGCAGCTCCAGCTAAAAACAGTAATAATGATAATAATAATAATAATAATGGGCTTTATAAGAGACTTTTTTATTCTTGTTTTAAATTCTTTACTCTTCTGTATTTAATATTTATTCAATGCTTTTGACTTTAATATTTAATAAGATGTATTTTTATAATGTATATAATCACACATAACACACTCCTACTCCTAATAATAATAATAACAATAATAATAATCATAATCCTTTTTATATATTGATAATAAAATTGGATTTCTGTTTTTTTCTTTTTGTAGTTAAATATATTGTTTTTAATTTATTGTTGGTTATTGGTTGTTTCTTATTATTTTTTAATTTAAGTATAATATTTCTATTTCTATAAGTTTGCTATAAATACTTTGTCATTATTAAACAGTAATAACAACAAAACAATGACAAAATAATTTTATTTCATGATTGATTTTATATATAATTTCACATTTGTTAACTTCATATCATTTTCCTTATTTTTCATATTCATTCATATGTTGTTTATAAAGTTTTGTTTTATTTAGTCATTTATATTAACATTATTAAACAGGCCGCGTTTTTTTTTTTTTTTTTTTTGCTCCCAAGATGGCGGCAGTGACAAGACGTTACCATGGTTATCAGCCACACGCACACACGCACGCATTCGCGCACACGCACGTTTACATGCAGACACACACACTTCACACACCCTACACACACTTAGAGCAGCGTGCCCCTGGGTTTTCTCAGATAGTGGAGTGTTTTTTCTTCCAGCTGATGCTCTCGGGGGGAGGGGGGGGTTAAGGGGTGAGGAGGAGGAAGAGGAGGAGGGGGTGGGGAGGGGACGTGTCTTCTTCACATTCCAGTGATTTTCTAAAACAAATATTTATTTATTATACACCATTTGTTATTGTGGCACATTCATTGCAACTCAGTCGTGATCGCACGCTCAC
>CM076669.1:2213220-2226027 GCA_038496675.1 Rachycentron canadum | reverse complement strand
GATCAGAAAAATACAGGATTGATCCCATTGACTTTGGCTACAAGCAGCTGACAGCTAGGCCTCTGAAGGAGACACTCTGATTGGCTGTGACATCACCCACTGGAGCCAATAGGATTGCCCCGTGTGGAGACGTGACTCTAGACGTCACTATCAAAGATGGAGGATGAGAATGGATGGATAAACACACAGAGGTGAAGCAGCAACGCTCCAGTCAGAGGCTCAGACTGATCCAAGTCTTCTTAACCTTAAACAAAGTCGTAACTTCATTCATGACTAACAAATCAGGGCTTGTTAGAAACAGCTGATTCTCTAGTTTACGGAGGAAAAAACAGCATGGTTTCATTGTTAACCCACTAATCACACACAACGTTACACCATGGAAGTGCTATAGAAATATAGTCTATACTTCTAACTATCAAAACAAGCCTTTGAGAAACAAACTATAAGTCAGGATGAGGAAATATATATCAATAAAAACACATTTTTAAAAAGATATAAATGTATAAATATCATAAAAAAGAGCCACATGATAATTAGCTAGCCAATAGAAACTCATTTAGGAACTATAAACCCAGCACTCAGGCTAATTAGGCTCACCGCACTGTAAAGTAACTGTTTACTACTATATTGATTCACTGTGATCATATATATATGATATATTACCAGATGTAGCACACACATTACAAGTCACTAAGTGGTAATAATAGGAATGTTACAAATGCCACTATAATATTAAGTTTTTGTCAGTCGCCCCTAATCTGGGGACCATGAAGGGGCCACAAGATGAACCTGAGGGGACACGGGATGATTAGTGAGATCGGAGAGACTCGAAAACTCAAAAGTAGAAGATAAAAATGTTCATCCAAAAAAAAAAAAAAAAGTTGCTTCATTTTAAAGAGACGCGATGTTAACAAAAAAAACATCGCATAATACCGACAAACGTTTCATGGTTTTAAGATGCATGAATGAGGAATTACTCACGTTTCCACCACATTAATATGAGGCCAGGGCGGGCTCTTTACTCCCTCCATTGACTCTCTGTGTAGTCTGTTACCCAGATGCTCTAGCGACAAGGCAGCTTTCTCATTAATCAGTGTCATGGGCTCTGATGGCGTGGACCCCGTGTGCCAGCGCCGGGGGTGGACGAGGAAGCCTGTTTTCTCCTTCTCTTCCTCCCTCTGATGTGTCTTGTATCACCAGTCGTTGGGTATATCTGCCCCCCACACCCCAGTGAAGGATATATGAATAATGTGTCGCCGGCGTCAGACAGGCCTATCTTGTGCCCTCTTACCCAGCCGGCGAGGAGGCGGACAGGTTGAACCAGGTAGCATTTAAGGAGATGACACTTTGTATTTACGTGAACACGCCTCTTGAGCCCCGGCTGTTTAGCTCCAGAGCGGTGCTCCTGGTGATCCTCTGGCTTTGTCATTTGTGTCATCATGTTTAACGACACTCTTTCCCGGTGTAATTTACATGCCGGTCCTCTAACTCACCATATATTGGAGGAATTACCGCTCTTCTGGATCCTCCTATGTATGTACGTATGTGCTTAGGTCTGAAATTGGCCACTTTCCCTTTTCCTGGCCTTGTAGCGACTTCCCCGTTGACACTGACAGCGCCTGACAACATCAGACTTGACAAATATTAGCTGAAATCATACGAGAACTAAGTGGAACTAACTGCCTCATCGCTCTCTATCCAGTCCTATCAAGCCTTGAAACATGAAACGGGGGTAAAGCGAGAGAATCAGGGGAAACTAGTGCAGGACCTCTGGCCTTTAGACCAGCCTTAGACCGCGGTCTGTCTCTGGGAAATATGCGACCCCCTTCACCTCCTTCGACTGTGCGTGTTGAATCCACGTCTGGTACGAAACTAAAAGGTTCCTCGGGGCCTATCGTACGTCTGGGTTGTAGAGGATGCAGCTTTTAGCAGCGATCTCTGCACAACAATGCCGAGTACACAAGAACACAAGGTTGCCGACTTGAACAAGTACTGTGTGTGAGACTCAGACTCACAACAATGCTCCAAAATGCGTGCACATAAATCCACCGACAACCCTTTGCTGCTTTTTTCCGAGGGGATGGGAGGGGGATGTATCTCTCACTGAGTCTCTTCATGACCACCCCAACTGCCCGCTCGTGCCCTCACTTCCCCTGCCTGATTGCCCCTCCCCACCCCCCTTCCTGAGCCCGAAAGGACACAAATCATGAAGCCAACAGCTGAAAGTGTCCTGTGACAGACAATGTAGGGTTCTCATGAGAAACGTATACGAGTGTCTGTGTGTTTAGATGAGTGGGTGGGACGCATGGTTTTAAAGGGAGAGGCAGTAACCCCGGCCTGTACTTGAGCCACACGCTTGTGTTTCTTCTGGCCCAGTTTACGCTCCGGTTCCATGGCCCAAGCCTGGCCCATGTACAGCAAGATGGTCAGATGCTACTTCCACATCTGGACCAATTCTGGCTTCCCACACTGAGGCAGGAATTACCGAGATGTGGAAGTATATGGGCCGGACTTGGACCCTTGAATCGGGTTGTAAACTGGTCCAGAAGTTTAATTTTGCAATTTGGGAAGAGACGGCCTGGGAAAGCTGTTACCACCACAAAACCAACTGAAAGATCCATGATAATTATTGATAATTGGAAGCAATACTTGTACATATTCCCGGATGTTGGTCCAAATAGAGGAAGCTGGAATGTGGTGATCAGAAGAATTACAAAATCAGCTGAATTTCAGCCAAAATCAACCTGTAAAATTAATATTTGCAGATTATTTTTCCCTATTCAACACTATATAACTGAATTAATATTATTCATAATGGACCGAGGTCAAACAAATTAAGCCTTCAACCTCATTTGCAAAAATATTAATGGCTGAAGGACTTCATTTCCCATCATTTTCGTCTTCCTGCCGACCATAGTCCAAGGCTGAAGATTTTCTGTCAGAGTCTTTCTGTTTTTAAACACCTCGGAAATATCTTGCAACATAACAAAAAAAAAAAAAAAAAAAAAAAAAGCAATCTATAATTCTGCCATTTCTGTCTCCAGTCACCACTAACAGTTCTTCCATGATCCTTGTGGGTCTGATACAGATCAATTTAGGTTAAGAGCTTCACAGAGACAGTCAATTCTGTATTGATCAGTTGCTGATGAAGCATGTAATCAAACAAAAACTGCACCTTAACCACGATACAGGAGGTAGATAATAGTTAGTGGCTAATTTATAGCCAGTGTGGACGATCAGACTGATGAGAGAAGGTGGGAAGAAGAAGAAGCAGAAGAGGAGGAGGAGGAGGGTGGAAACTGACACGGGCAGACTGGGCGAGGAGATTTACAAGGGGAAAAGGTTTGACGGAGGAAGGAGAGGAGTGATGGTTTGACAGCACACGACTCCCTGGACAGACAGCTGGTCGGATTTGAATTGTGTCTTATCTGATGGGGAGATTAAGAGAAAATGAGAGGAGGAAAAAAAAAAAAAGGAGAATCAGTTGTGATGGGAGTGTTATCTTACTTCCAAGCAACAGAGAGAGAAAGAAAGAGAGAGGCCTTTTCATTCCCTCTTGTGAGGATGACACACACACAAATAGAGGAATGAGGAGAAATGTATCAGCATCAGTGGAGGAAGCCTTTCTGTCATTTCTGTTATGACTGTTTTTGTTCATAATATTGTTATTTAGGCGGGAAACATACAGTATGTGTGATATACGATGTGATGGAGTCGTCTTCACGCATCACCAGCTGCAACGTTGCTTTATGTCGTTTTCTCCCAATGCGTGTGTGTGTGTGTGTGTGTGTGTGTGTGTGTGTGTGTGTGTGTGTGTGTGTGTGTGTGTGTTGTCATAATGATGAATGTCTTTGCTCTGCCGGGGCTCAGGAGCAGTTGTCTGTGGCTGACACCGCTGTGTGTAGGTGGTGATGTATCACGACCGCGCGCTCTGAGGTGGATGCGTGGATGAGTGCGTGCGGCAGGGGCGTGGCTGTGGATACATGACGGGGTCAACAAGCGTCTTCATACAAGCGTCTTTTTTTTTTTTTTTTTTTTTAATTTGTCTGCGCTCCGTATGTTAAGTATCCACACACATCACATTAAAATTCCCCAACACTTTAACTTTATTAGAAAAAAAAAACCCCAAACTGAAATCTGACAGGAAATTTGCACTTTTGATCAACAACAAATCCGTCAAAACAGCTGAAAATTAAAAACAGCTGATGATATTAGCTAATGGAGATTTTTTTTTTTTTTTTTTTTGGCCTGCGATTCTAAATGGGTCATGAAACACGACGGAGTAAATTGTGCAACTGTTCTTAAACGTTTTGTCTTTTGGTTTGAATTAGGGGCTTAGACAAGCTTTGATAGTACAATGTGCATAATAACCTGTCCAGGGCGTGCGCCTCCTTCGGCCAGTGTCAGCCCACCCGCCAACAGGCACGGATGGATGGAGGGAAGTTAGCATAAACCCAGGTTGAACGCTAACCAAACAATTGCCATGATTAGGAGAAGCTTATTTAGCTCAGAAGACACTGACACTGACTCTGCCCAAACCCCGCGGTAGCTTTAGCAAGAGGATGCTAGTAAACGACCAGTTCATCCTGTCCATCCTTTCAAAATAAGTCAAAACTGTGGATGCCCATTTGGCCACACACAAAGGAGATATGGTCAGCTGCTCTCTAGCGTGGATGTACCCTTAAGTCATGTGATGTGTCTCAGCTGGTAGCTCGCATGCTGGGATGCGTCCACCTGGGGACAGAATTTGCTGCTTTTGTGTTGATGGCAGTCGGATGCCGTCGGCGTTTGTGCTTCATCTGCACACGTTAGTGAGCGCGTGCAGCCTCCACCAGCTCGTGATCGTGTCCTCACTCAGCCATGTTGCGTTCAAGGCCTGCAGAAACTTGCCGAGATGTCTCCCTCGGCTCTCCTGTTTGATTCGTTTCATCTTCGTAGAGTTTTGCTGATGACTTGATTTGACTCTTGTTTCCACAGTGTGTTATTACGTTAGTCTCCAGCTCATTGGTTTGTTTTATGCAAGTCGAGTACACATTCACACACACACACACACACACACACACACACTTTACCTTATGAATTGAGCTGTGGAAAGAGTATTTTTTTGTGTGTGTGATTGTCTGTGCGAGTAAGACAGTGTTGTGTGTGCGAGTGTGTGAGTCTTCTGTTTTCTGAGAGGATTATTTCATCACTGGGCCTTGAAACGAATGAAGCATGCACATGCTTTCACTGCTGCATACACACATTGCCACCCACATAAATACGCAGAATACACACCACGTGACACACACACACACACACGCAGGCAAACACACACACACGCAGGCAAACACACACTCTCCACGTTGTTCACATCATGTCCCTGGGCTGTAGTGACGGGCAGAAAAATAACTGAATCCTAAGAGACTGAGAAAACACAATAATGATCTCTTCCTCTCTCAGTTTAAATGTATACTGTATCTCTCCTCTGCACCACCCCTTCTTCTCTCTTTCGTCTTCTCTCCCTCCTTTCTTCCTCTCATCTTCAATAGTCAGCCATTGCATTTGTACCATAACTCTGCCTTGCCAGAGGGAGAGCTTACCTCATGCATGTCTTAGTAGATTTTTTTTCTACCCCTTCTTCCCCCCCCCATCCCTCGCTTTATCCCTCTTTGGCCCGTATCTTCCTCTCTTCCCCCCCCTGCACTCCCACTCTCTCCCTCTTTCTCCATTCAAGCGTGCTAAATGCTTTACCTCTGTCAACTCTTGAGTCTGAGAGGAGCTCATTATTGTGGAGAAGGAGAGAAATTTGGGATTAGGTGCAACATTCGTGGACTGAGGCTCTTGTTCAAGAGCCATCAGAATTACAGAGAGAGATAGACTTACCTGCGTTGGTCAGTGATGTCATTCACTAATCATTAGGGTTTAGGGTTTAATGTGATTTTTAAAGGTCCCATGTGTTACACTTTTCCTGTGTTTTGAGATCCATAAGAAGATATATTTGTGCTTTTAAGGAGCAAAAACCATCTCAGTGTAGTTTCTCTTCGCTCAGGCTTCTTTCTGGAGCTCTAGTAACAACAGAGCTCCAACAATTAAATATAGTCAATAATGATGTGGACATTTACCTGTATATAATAGGGCACCTTTAAATTACTATTAACTCCTTTGCATCATTCTCAGACTGTGCTTTCGTTTGAACAAGTCTCAAGTGGTTATATCCATATATATATATCCATATATATCTGAAAGTGAGTGTCAGTGCTGAAGTGCTTTAAACCTGCATTCTATCTAATGACCATCATGGGGGCTGAAAAGAAGTCCGATTGTATTGAAGTCTATGGGGAAATGTCCCTACTTCTCACTTGATTTATTGTCTATTTTCCTAATGAGTTTATGGTCTCAGTCTCTAGTTTCGAGTCTTCAGTACAATATGATGCGTATTTTTTAAATGATGGTCCATTTAGAGGAAAATAAAGCAGCCATAACCAACAACCATAAAGCAGGGTCTGTTTTCTTCGAAGGTGGCCATACGGACATGGTGGATTGAACCAGTGTTTAAAGTAAACAAAACCCCACCAACTTCCTTGCACTTGATGCGCCACCTGTTGAATGCCGCCACATTTTTGAACCAGCTGCATTGATTTCCTTCACATATTTTACACTTATTACCAAATATATGTTGCCACAGAGATATACTGACATTTTAGCGTGAAGCAGGAGGTTGATCAGATATGTTTTGTCTGGATATTATTGACATTTCAGGGTCAGACATCTTTATTTACCTATGACATTTGCACAGTGGCGCTAATGAGGCGTCATTGCCTCCTGCACACAAACACAGGGGAAGGAATCCCAGGAAGCACTGTTGTCTCAATTCTTGGTATTCAACCCTTCTTATCACCTCTGGCCTTCAAAGGCCTCTCTCCTCTCACTCAGCGCGCACACACTGAACTCCTGCATGCAGTTGTTGAGGCTGGTTTAGCTTGCATGGGTGTAACTGTGGGACCACGTGAGAGCTGGCCCAGTGACATTAGACTGCACAGACACTTCAAGGCTCCGATCACATGGCAGTCAAAGGGCACAGAAAGGGCAGCACCACCTGCCATCGGCGTGCAGAGCAGCTCCGGCGGCACATATCACACCCTGGGCTTTTTCATTCCAACCACTTTGGCAGCTGTTTTTGCTTTTTAAAGAGATAATCCTCCATGTCCTTATTGTTTGATTTTGTTTCGCTCTTTGGCGCTAATTGGTTATTTTCTGCGGCATCTTTCACTTGTCAAACAAACAGCGTGACCATTTCTGTGAAGTCTTTTTTTTTTTTTTTTTTCTTTATGGTTGATTAAGTTCAACTAGGTGGCACTTATTTCTACGCCTGCTCATGCATATGCTAACGATCCAGGTCTGCTTCTGTTTATTCAAAACAAAACAGTTATTGTGAATCATAT
The DNA here is from genome assembly GCA_038496675.1 of Rachycentron canadum. NCBI lineage: Eukaryota > Metazoa > Chordata > Actinopteri > Carangiformes > Rachycentridae > Rachycentron > Rachycentron canadum. The sequence goes on along the minus strand of CM076669.1, from coordinate 2,218,603 downwards.
CACTTCCTGCTCACAACAGGATGTTTGCAGAAAGACGTAGCAGACACTGGAAATTTTAGAGCAGTGAATGTAATCATTTTCGATGACTTGCTGGGTGGCAGGTGGAATTGTTGTCGTGTGTGGTATCAGCGAGGTGGCGGCAAAGCTGTAATTTATAGTGAAAGATGATGCATTACTTCTCTTAACTTATCTTTAAATGCTGGCAGACGGAGTAAGGGGGTAATTTCAATCAGCTGTAGTGTTTGAAATGAAAACCTGCCACTTCCTGGACCTCGGTGGCGCTATATTATATTTATGATAGGAGAAAGGGATTTTTATGAGGTCAATCTGTCTATTAATGCGCCATGTCTTCCTTGTTTAACCTTTAAAATGTGAGTAGAAACATGTACCAGGAGTGGACAGACTATAATTACCACTGATAGAACCGGCCAATAAACAACGCCCCTCTTTGTGAATCAAATTTTTAATTCTCAGTCTCAGTCTGTGCTGCTCACCCACTCAAGAAAAACGTTGTCATCCTTTGCATTCTGGGTCAAAAGGTTCGTGATTTTGCTTCAGTAGCTTTTCAATCGTGTGCAGGTACAGATGTCAGTTGCTTCTTTCTTCTTGGGGATGAAAAATTCAAGTTAAAAGACAAAAAAAAAAAAAAAAAAATGCAATTATGATAGTCCATTAGCCTCCAAAACCTCCTGGCCTGACCTTATAATGGAATCCAAGTAGGAATCAAACCTCCAGCCATGCATGTGGGATTAATCTGGGTTTTACGCCCAAAACCTTAAGGTGTGGCCCAGCCTCACCAGCAGAGCATAGACTGCTCTTCCTACCCATAAATCTCTCTGTCTAGTCTCTTCTTCTCAGTCTGACTCTCTTCATTTCCATCTCCCCCATCTGTTTTATATGGGCGCTGCAAAACATACACGTGAGCTCTCATACACACACACACACACACACACACACACAAACACACATATCCATACACAGTTGCAGAGCTGTCAGGTCTAACCTTGACTCGCACAGAGAATGAATTGTAATGCAAAGGGGAGGACGGGGGGGCACAAACAGGATGTCAGAGAGCTGCAGCTCGTCTCTGCTCGACCTGCCTCTTTCTTCCCTGTGGAGTCCAACTTTGCACAATCTTTCTGTTAAAGGTTTTTTTTTTTTTGTTTTGTTTTTTTTATGTCCTCGCTTCTGATTAAACCACGATAGTTACCCCTCCGCCTCACCAAACACATCCCAGGAGTTTTAGAGCATAAAGAGGTTAGCACAATGGTCAAATTGTGTTGACGTAGATCCCAGCACCGTTCATATATCCTCAGCAGCGCCTGTGTTGCATACTAACAGAGATGTTAGATCGTTTGAATCACATCAGACGTGAAGTTGCACCAGCTGCTGAGTTAAATCAAATGTAATCTTAAATGGTATGCAAACAAAGGCCGTAAGTTTGATGTCGGAGATTGAGGGGATGAAAATGTCCATGAAAAGTTGGTGTGAAGCTGCTACTTGACCCGTCGAAGTGGTGGCTGATGGGAGATTGTTTTGAGCCCAGAACTGTGGATGAAGATTGTGAACCTCGACCAATCCACCATAAAATGGGGCCTCCATCTTTGGGCAGTGTCGCTGGTGTAACATGCTATATGGTAAAATGCTACCATCCAGTCCAATCAGTGGGGTTAATGTAAAACCCAGCCAAGTCAGACGGATTCTGGCCGATAATCTCGGTTGCGTTCTGATACGGAGGACGAATCTTAAAGCGACTCTGGCCCATAAATGGCTTCTAGATTTGGATAGCTCTTGCAGGAATCAGCACGGTCCGATTCATTTTAATAATCAGGTCCAGTTAGCTGCACTCTGCCCAGCTGTGGGCCAGTATCAGCCCATCAGATCTCACCGAATCATGCACCCAGTCTTGCATGTCATTCCCCACAGGTCTAGCAAACCCCGGTTAATCTGATTTCGGGCGGGACAAGCATCAGCGTGGAACCAAACACCTTAAATTGATGTTGCTGGGGCGTTAAAATGGACTAAAGCCAACTGAATGCATGACTTTGGAGTCTAAAGACTGTCCCTTGACATGCAAGAAAAACAGTATATTCCTTAGATACTGCTCTAATAGGTTTTTCTCTGTACAGCTGTAGACAATAGAGCAAGATCAGAAACAACAAATAAGCTGCGCTCACATAGTTTCCTGGGCAAACGTTATCAAATTGGGATCTTTGGGGCCTTTAGTTTGTTGATTTGGGGTCTGTGACATGAAAACATTTGCAAAAGCTATAGAGAGCAGAGCAGTAGGGCGATGAGTCGGCACAGAGCCTGCGGTAAACTCCCCGGTAGTGATAGATGTGTGTGTTCCAGATAGTGAAGTGATCGATAGGAGTATTGTTGGGAGGGGCGTTCAGAGTCGCTGTTATTGTGTTTCGGAAAGCTAAGGGGAGATGGGTTAGGGGGTGCAGAGGAGAGCTTGACGGGTTTATTGAGAAGCGTGATCTAGTGCACCGCCCCGGGACTCTTAGATGTAGTTATAGAGGGCAGGGGAAGAACGAGGGCTGGAGTTAAAAGAGAAAAAAAAAAGGGGGGGAAGAGTTGGTGACGGCGAATGGATGGAAGTAGAGGAAGTGCGCATCAGAGGAGAGTGCAGAGGGAGGAAATAGAGGCAGGAAGTGAGGATGGTGCAGAGGTGGGAATAAATGTGTAGGTTATCTGTTGATGTTTATCTGCTGTGTCCTGAGGGCTTGTGCAGTCATAACAGTGATCTAATCTGCACCTCTGGAGAGCGCACACACACACACACTCTGACTCTCAGTGCCCATGCCACCAATCATCCATTTAAACCGCCATCTATCTGCCCTTCATCCAATCCATCCATTCAGCCCACATTTCCATTTTTTAATTTATCCCCCCCTTTATGCCGCAGAATTCCTCCCATACTTCAGTCCACGCTTCCACTCCTACATCCTGCTGAAATCCAATTGGCCTCATCTCGCTCCTCTCCCCGCAACCTCCCGAACCATTTACCTTCTACCGCCGAAGGGTTCAATAGACTTTTAAAGGCAGAAACTGATACGGGGTATTTCAAATCGAAGCTGCTGACTTCTGATATTTTGTGCAGATATTCAGTATCTGTCAAATTGGCCAATTTCATGGCAAAAAAAATGTGCAGAGGCTGGTGGGTGACAGGTGTGTGTGTGTTTTTTTTTGTTTGTTTGTTTTTTTTTTTAGCCTCACAACTCGGGAGAAGCAAAGTTTCTAAATCGGACATTGGCGGCTTTGAAGAGCAGCTGGTTTATAACATTGTTTTGCTTGGTTTAACTAATGACTTTGCTGCAGTGATGTAGATACGTACAACAGTGGGCGTGTCAGTACACTGTGACATCACTGGTGGGCGTGGTCAAAAGCGAAACTTTCAAGTAGAACGCAGCCTTTTAGCCTGATGGTAAAGGGAGTAATTCAGTATTTTTAGGCACCTCTATACAAACACAACTGACCAGAGTGACGACACCAGTGTGTAAAGTTTGGTCTCTTCAATATTTCCATACAAAATGTAAAATGATGTAACCATAAATCTTCAAAAACTTTATTTCACATGCTTTTCCAGGCTCCTAAAACTCGCTTTGTCCAAGAATTTGGGTTTTATAAGAGAAGAAAACTCAATAATACAGAGGTTTTGACCCTTTAAGAATAAAATTTAATAAAGTTAATATCTGCCAGGCTTAATTTTCAGCATAGACGCTGCTCAGTAAATGTGTTTTTGTAATGTTGTACTGGGGAAACCTCCCTGCACCACTTTAGATTTGCCTCATGTGTCATATGGACACATGTTTGTACCCTATATGCCTGGTGTCATGTGAAAGGTGATGGTGGGGGGGGGCAGTAAAGTGTGTGTGTGTGTGTGTGTGTGTGTGTGTGTGTAGAGCTGATACTGTATGTCACGACACCATCGCTGCTGGGAAATTGTGTCGGCGCAAAGAGCATTTAAAAAGTTACAAGCATGAGCCACCTCAGGGAGCTCGTAGTGCATCTCCCATGTTTCGATGGAGGTTTGAGTAAACAGTCGGCCATAATAGATCAGCAGAGCATGAAAAAAAACCAATTCTGTCTCCGCTATTTACCTTTTTTAATCTTATATTCAGAACTAGCATGTCTTCTAAACTGTGCCGGACGATTGAGTTCAGCAATTTGTGACTCCTCTTTGTGTTGGTGTGGTTTTTTCCAGCTGGACCGCGTGTGTGAGAGTCTATGGTCCAGGTGTGTGTGTGTGTGTGTGTGTGTGTCGTTGGCATAGGTGCAGCGTTTGATTGAGGTCAGAGCGCCGCGTGACGATAATGGCCTTGCGAAACCTGATGTCTGATCCCCCCCCTCCCCAAGCAGCTGAGTCCCTTTTCAAAGAAGTGAGAAAACAGAGTGACACTCCTCCTTCAAACGCCGCCACTTAGGCGAGGGCACTGTAATTTGCCACTGAGAAGCCGAAACATGAGGTGTCTTTTGAGCCATTGATTCCTGTTGGCCTAAGCCTTTTCAGCGCCGGGGAGAGGGAGCAAGAGGATGAAAAAGAAGAGGGAAACCATTCCCCTGCAGATGAAACACAAACATCTGGTGCATTTTAGGGCTTTAGCTTCCCTCGGATAGATGTAGCAGTGCTTGTGTGTGCATGGACGTGTGCGCTGAGCGTGCCCGTGAGTGTAGCTGCTCATCCGTGCATGCATGTACATCTCGACAGAGTCTTTCCTGTAATAACCCGCCACAAGGCAGGGGAGAGGAGAACGGCCTCTCAGCCGATATAGGAAGCGAATGAGGGGGGTGAAGGTTTACTGGGGCTAACGTGGCTTCATTCCTCCAAGCTGCCGCTGATCAAACGGGCTCGATGGCTTTGGCAGAGGGAAAAACTGAAGGCGCCACTGGAAAGACATTACCACAGACGGGAAAGAACCTTAAAGGAGCATAGTGGCAATCTCGCCTGTTTGGCTCATTTCCCTCAGCACAGATCTATTTTACAATGTCCCAGACCATTTCCCACTCGGGATGCCTGGCATGTGTGATCTCCGTGCGTGCTTGGATTCGTGCATGATCAAGGCCCCTCGTCCCCCGCACCCCCACGTCCCTCTTAAGTCAGCCTAATTTGTATAATTGAAAATAGTCATCTGATGTGCAGTTCAAAGGTAGGGCAGATAGCAGCGGCGCTAAGATGTCACCCAGCGATACATGAATTAGCACCTTTGCTAGTTTAGTTCAGCCCAAATGCCAACGCTGTGAAGCTGCGAAGCGTGACCACCTCAAATTTATTATTTAGCTGTTCAAATATACATGATTACAAGCTCAAGATGTTAGTATTTGGCTGTGATGAGAAAGAGATGATGTTTCTACCTGCAGTATATATATATATATATAT
>CM076669.1:2190950-2212831 GCA_038496675.1 Rachycentron canadum | reverse complement strand
TCTATATATATATATGTGTGTGTGTATATATATTCTTTTATATATAATATTTTATATATATATGTATTTTTTTTCCTGTGCTAGACACATTGATTTAAGCCCAACTTATCCAGCAACTCCCAGTCATCAAAGCTCCACCGTCTGATAAGAGTGCCAAACTTATTTTTCAACTAAACCCACAGACATCATTTTGTTTTCACATATTTGCTCGGGTGTGATGGAGTAATCTGTCAGTGGAATTGCCGATACGGAGGCAACGGCAGCACTGTGGTCCTGGAAGCTGAGCGCTAAACGCTGCCAGGGTGGAGAGTTTGATCCCCCTCCTCCCTCCTTCCTCCACCACCTTCCCCTCTCTCCCCTCTGGGCCTCCCAGGCTACAGCTGTCTGTACCTGCTGTACTGAGTAAAAGCTGCTGCTAAAACAGCAGACGCGGCTGATGCGATAATAACAGGTAATTTGCCAAATATTGTGATCGTTCTCATCATTTACACTTATTAATCTTGATCATTTGAGGAGCCACAATTATTCAGCTTTTTTTTTTTTTTTTTTTTTTAAACTTGTTTTAAAGGGGAACACCTCACTTTGAAAGTCCATATTGATCTGTTAGAGAACAAATCAAGTATTTATCTAATGGCTTCTGCTCCCCTTTCTCTTTATGTCTTTAACTGCAGAACCTGTTCAAATTTAAACTAAATATAATGTTTTTATCATGATGTATTGTTTTATTGTTATGTAATAATTGTTTGCTAACACTGTGTTATTTCCCAGGACCACTTGTGAAAGAGCTCAGCTATGAGGTCTTGTTGTGTGAATGTTTGAGTTGAGGTCAAGCAATAACAGCTCAGATTTTTAAAACATGTTTTTTTATCCCAAACACCCAGAAATGATAAAATTTATAATAACAGGAAGTAATAACAGGAACATAGACCAACCAACCAAAAGGAGCTTTTCATGCTGCTTCTACTACAAGAATAAGAACCTGCCAGATAAACAATGATTAATAAGAGAAAATACAGCACAAATATTTGTGGTAGTAACAGCACATGCTCTGATCCTCTCTTCTGATTGGCTGACTGTTTTCTGAGTGATCCAATGAAAATATAGCAGATTTCAGGTAAAACACCCTGCAAGGTTGAATGGTGGGCCCAGGTGGGCTGGGCTTTGGGGGTGTGGCTTAGGGCGGTTGCTGCTTTGTTGTGACATCACAAAGTTACAGAAGTCCTGACGGCTGGTTTTAAGGCTCAGTCTCTGAATACAGGCTGTGAGCATTTCTCTGTGGACTGAGACCTTCGAGACTTTCACTGTATTAATATAGAACCTAGACCTGATTTATAATCAAACCATCTTTTTATTTTGGGCATCATAATATGGGACCTTTAATGCTGAGTCCTAGGTGGTTATACTGAAAACTCGAATGTAAAATCCTTGACGTAAAACCTTGTTTGGAGATTGAGTTTCCCAACCCAACAGCAGTTGACCCGTAATAATAACTGAGCGTATCACACATCTGAATTAAAACTAATCTGGAAATCCCATCAGAACACAGAATAACACACTCCCCCGGACAGATTAATCCCTCGCCTACTCTGTCAGTGTTTCTAGGAACATGCTGACTGCTCGAACCACGGGGATACTATTGTGTTTCCATGCTTGTAAGTGTTTAAGTGCGAGCATCTCTGTGTGTGTGTGTGTGTGTGTGTGTGTGTGTGTGTGTGTGTGTTTGTGAGTAAGCCTCGGGCTGTCCCCTCAGCACTGCATCTATATCGACCTGCAGTGGAAAACAGGCCTGTGCTCGGCCATGTAGGCCAGAGAGTCGATAGGGACATCAGAATGAGGGCAGCCGTCCAAAACGGCATCACAATGTGCCCAGAGGCCGCGCACTCACAGACACACACTCACACACACACGCACACGCAAGCTGTATATATACAAAGTCCTGGCCATTTTTCAAATAGCCTTGGATTTATGGTTTTTAAATCCCCCAGATGGTGATTCATGTGTAATCTGTCTGTAATGGTTGCTTGATGGACTGAGTTTCAAACCTAGTTGGACTGTTTTTGTGTTGTATTAACAGACACTACAGTTACCGGATCATTATCATGTAAAGATGTATTACACTTGTAATTGCATATAATTGCACATTGGATTGATGGATATGATTTTTCTTTTTATTTCTGCAACTGACTTCTGATAAATCCATTTATAGCCAGCTCTTAAAAGCATTTTTTTTTTTCCCTTCTTCTTTACAGGAAAATGTCAGGTGTGTGTTTTTTTTTTTTCCAGGAAAGTGATTTTACAATAATAACGATAAAAAAAGACTCAATCAAGAGCCTTTTATCATCACTGGCATGAACATGTTTCTCTCATGCAATAATAACCAAGGCTGGATTACCAAGCAGACTTCAGGGACCTCTCAAAGCTCCAGGTGCACTGTGTTTCAGCTGGTTGTGGGCAAATTTAATTGAAAATGAATTTGGGAATATACACCGCTGAATCATAATATAAACTAACAGGGTAAGAGCCTTAAGGTGTTTTACTACCTGGCTACACAGGCTCTGTCTTGGGTCCTTGTGTTAAAATGTACTTTTAGGATCTCAATTATTTATTATTTCAGTTTTGTGCTTTTACGTGGCCTGTTCCTAAATTAGTGCTTTTAACCAAATTCTCGTGCAGCCAACCTGGGATGAAGTAGTAGAAGAAAGAAAAACGGCATCGATGTTGTGGCTGGTGCATTTTCCACATCTGGAATGTTTGTTGCTTGATCTTTTTTTTTTTTTTGGAGGGAAAACGCTGCGGTCAGTTTGGATTCACAAGATTTCCATTAGATTTGAATGGTGATCTAGAGCTGAGGCAGAAAAAGCTTCTGAAAACCTCACAGACTGTTTGTAAAAATGGACGTAGACTCCAGGGCTGAAAAGTGAAGACAATGCTGAAGAGTCTCTAATTTCAGGTCGTTTCAATACAACACGATGTTCATTTTTTGAATGATGGTCCATTTAGAGGAAAATAGACCATAAAGCAGGGGATGGATTAGGGGGCGGGGCTACTGTGTGATTGACAGGCTGTACCATCCAATCAGGATAGAGTACAGAGCAGGTCAGATCCACCCCTCACTCCTCTTTAGCTCCATCTTCTCCCTCAAATATAGTTTCTTCTGGTTTAAAAAAAATAATAATAACAAGATGGATGCCAAATTATGAACTCATGCTACTTCCAGTGGAGCTGTAGCAAAAGCAGCATATAGCATTTATTAGCAAAGCAGGATTTGTCTTGAACATTATCCTTCCGAACACAAAAGTATCAACCTTAGTCCATAATAGGTGGTGCTATCTCTGCTTGAGATTAAAGGGCCACTGTCCAGATTAAAGATGGGAGATTTGAAATAAAATATATAAAAAATAAATGTTTAGGTAAAAATTCAAGCCTCAAAACCTCTGGATATTTCACTACTCCCCACCTGATTGTAGTGTCTCCATACCTTTGTAGCCCACACTCTCCTTCAAACATTACACAAGGTGAGTCTGATGACATCACTGTGACATCATCCGCGATTGTTTCTTAGCTTTAACAAAGCTTCTCCAGAAGACGTGTGAACGACGTCTTTCATGCGGCACACGGCGTAACAGGGAGTGATTATAAGACACTCAAACATCGATTTTTTTTTTTTTTTTTTTTTGCCTTTAACTGCAGAATTATCGATGCCCACAACTCATTTTCTCAAAGCTGTGCTGCCTAGCTCGGGAAAAATAAAACTCTGACTGATGGAGATTAAAGCACTGCTTGTTCTTCCTCTTTTTCCCCCTGCGTTGGTTTCCCCTTCACACTCTCTCCTCCCTCCTTCCTCTCCCTCTTCACCCTAACAGCCAGAGCAGTTATTACTACTTTAAGTACTGCACTTGCTGAAAGGGAGGTTCATGGTTTTGTGCGTGTGTGTACTGTATATGTGTGTTTGTGAGTCTGTGCGTGCGCATGTGTGTGAGTGCTGTAAAACACTAGTCTGATGGCTCCCGTGGGTATTTCAGAAGCTGCAGTCGCTTCTCTAAAGTTCAAGCAATTACATTTTCCGACCGGGTGCCATTTGCCAAACAGTCTCTGGCTGTGTGTGTGTGTGTGTGTGTGTGTGTGTGTGAGTGAGTGTGTTTGCTTATATGGGCATTTGTGTTTGTTTATTACATGTTTGTCGTTCTGTTTAAGGTCTTATACTGTACCTTATACATTAATAGTGGAGGAAACAGAGCTGCTGAAGGTATGACTCATATCTTTTCTTGATGGCAAATAATATGCAAATATAAATTTTGCTCATGTCTACCTTGTTTAATGTGAAAAGAACATTTATTTACATTTATTTAAGATTATATAGTGGGCGGACTGAACTGTAAAAGAAATAAAACTATTATTAAACAATCATCTGTTTTTCAAATTAATTGTTTAATCTAGACAAAGTCCATTACAAGGCCAATTTAACATCTTTGGCTTTTGTGATCCTGAAATATTCAAATTACGACAATGCAAAACAGAGAAAAGCTGCAAAATCTCCTGTTTCACAGGCTGGAAGAAGCAGGTGTTTTGCTTTTTTTTTTTTTGTTTGTTTGATCATTGACAGTTTCTCAGTCATCAGATGAACCGTTGAGTCGTCCGTTTAAACGGTCAATTCATTGACAGAACGTAGAACGATAGGTCCCCACAGGGTGGCGAGATGAAGATGTGAAACCGGCCACGTCCAGCAGACTAATGCGGATCTAAAACAGAGAAAATTCAGCTGTTAAGGCAGATTTTAAATGCAGTGATACATCAGTGGGTCACTGGGCGTGCTGTGGGTAGTCAGTGTGATGTGTTTGGCATGCTGCAGTGGATGCGTACATGACTTGAATGTGTCTGAGCAGCAGGTTGGTGTCGGCCTGGTGTAGAATTTCAGACCAGGATTGCACCAGCATGTACTGCATGAAAGGGCAACGCGGATAATTTTGGACTGAAGCTGCCGCTACCCAATATTTTAGTTTTGTGTCCCAGTAATGAGTAAACAGATACTGAGATGGAGCGTTATTCTGTTCAGGTTTGCAGCATTAAGGCCACGTAACGGTCCAACTCTACAGTGAAAACTCAGAAGCAGATTTTTTTGGCACATACAGTACTGCACTTGAATGGAATCTGGATTAATTCCCTGGATTTTAACCCCAAAAAGAACAAAACATGCACCAATTTTATCATTATAACTGATTATACTTCTAACTTTTAGACTGAAACTTAAACTTTACAATCAACTCCCTGATTTTTCTTGGTAACATGAAATATGATTAATTAAATTAATAAAAGTTAATATTAGTATTAGTATTATTATTAATATTATATTATTTGAGGTTTTTGGAAGAGGCTAACAGTTTCAAGTCTCTGTGCTAAGCTAAGTTAGTCACATCCAGGTTCTATTTCTGTGAAGAGACGAAACTGATTTTTTTTTTCTTTTTCTTTTTCGTTTTTTTTTTTTTTTTTTTTTTTCACAAAATGTCATTTTACTTCCTGTCAGATGTTGTTTGTCTCTTTCGGGGAAGCAACAGAGGAGTAGCTTGTGGTAGTTAGCCCTCAGAGCCGCCGAGTTCAGGGTCTGTGTGTTTGCAGGGAAGCTCTGGTTGAGCTGACTAGCGGTGGGAGATACAGCACTGGATCTACAGGGCCTGTTAAGTTTGAGTGCTGGTGTGTGTGTCTGTGTGTCTGTGTGTGTGTGTGTGTGTGTGTGTGTGTGTGTGTGTGTGTGTGGGGTGTGTGTCAGTGAGCAGAATGGGCTGCCAGATCTGCCATTGCTGCCATAGGCCTGACAGGATGACAGCTGTCACCAAGGAAATAAAGAGAGGAGGAGGAGAGAGGAGAGACACTGCCTCAAGGGAACACTCTCTCTCTCTCTCTCTCTCACTCTGAAACAAGGCCTGGGCGAATTTGTGTGTGTGTGTGTGTGTGCATGCATTTTTGCATGCTTGTGTGTGCAGCCATGTTTGTTTGTAAGCCAGAGAATGGCTGCAGCGCGACCATAATTGGTTTGGGTTTCAGTAATGTACACACTTATCTTCAGATCAGCAATTACAGTATGTGTATTGAAAAGGAACAAAGGGACAGTGTTGGTATGTGTTTACAAGGTGTGTGTGTGTGTGTGTGTGTGTGTGTGTGTGTGTGTGTGTGTGTGTGTGTGTGCGCGCCCTTCCCCTGTTTGTGTGTGTGTGTTCTATGTATTGAGTTTGGTCTGCTTCATTAGTTTATATTGTAAAATCGATGTTGCCCATTGTGGTACAACCTGCCTCTGTTCTTGTATTCGATGTTGCGCTGCTTTGTGTGTTTATGGGTGTGTGTGTGTGTGCCCAGTAATAGTGACCCTGGGGAGAGGGTTTGACACGGGTGAGGGGAATGGTGAGGAGGGGGCGTTTGAGGGGGGGGGCCTAAGTGACCTGGAAAGCAAACCCATCCATCAGCTCTTTCTCCTCTCAATCCTTTCCGTTCCCTCTCTGTTGTCTTTTTTCTCTCCTCTTCAGGGCCATTACAGCAATCACTGCTCTTAAAGCTGCAGCTGTGTGTTTGAGCCCCTGTGTGTTTTTGGCCTGTGTGTGTGTGTGTGCACTTTTCGGGGTTGCCTCCAACCCCTCACCCCCACCCACACCTTCCGAACAGCGTGAGGTTATGTGCGTTTAACCCAGGATCGCCGGCCCCATAATGGTCTTAGTAAGATGGAGAGAAGAAAGAGGAGAGGACGGGTGATAAAAGAGTGGAGGCAGACTGAGGATGAGCAGACGTACAAAGGGAGACACGTGGTGACCAGACAAGAGCAAACTCACCTGCGCTGATCACACTGATCCCGCTGTTTATCTTCAGGTACTAACGTGTTACAGAGCGTCACTAATCTAATACCACGTCGTCCTCCTGCAACCACACCCACCAGTGATGTCACAGTGTACCTACACACCCAGGAGTTCACTTGTGCATCACTGCAGGAAGAGGAGAGGCACCGGAAGTCCAAAAAAAGTTACTACTACTCTAATATGGCCTGTACCCAATCCACAGAATGAGTCTCAGCATCGATGCCACATCAGTACATCGCCATCGACGCCGCGTAACCAACTGATTATTTCTTGATTAATCATATACTCACTATAACTGCTGGTGATAAGTTTTACTACAAACAGTTCAAACCCAAAGATAATAAAACAAGAGACAAGCAGCGAATCATTTAGATTTGTTTAATAATCAGCTCAAAATGGCTCTTAAAAAAATTGACTCAGTCGACTAATGACTGATTAAAAATGAGAATCCGCATTTTAAAAAAAAAAAAAAAAAAATGCATATCAGAATTAATATGTGTGTTTGAGCAAGTCTGTCCATAAACAAACCACCAGAGAGGCAGAGTGTGGAGATGTTTTTATCTGGAGACGAATCCTGGAGCTGCTCTGCAGACGGTGAATAATGGAACGACTCCCAGGACGACGTGACAGCAGCCGGGATATGAGGACATCTTTTTTTTTTTTTTTTTTTCATTCACAGCTGGAAGTCATACGTTCAAGTAAAACTCATTTGGGTGGGAATACCTGAAGCGAAAATTCTTTGAGCTCGGTTATTCAGTCGCTAATTTAATATCAGTGGAACGGCCTCCAAAAAAGTGTCACATCGCACATCACGTTAATTTAAATCTTGACGCTTGACGCTAAATCTTTGCAGCTGAGGGAGGCGGTCGACTGCCGTGGTGGATATTGAATTTACCGTCCAAAATCAGTGGAATAGCAAAGTGTGACTGAGGTATTAAGTCAGGTGTGTCTCTTTATTTGACCTCCGACCTTGTTTACATGCAGGCCGCCATAACCTGGCAGCTTTAAGAAAAAGAAATGAAGACTATCAGATCGGGGAACGTACAGATTTGTTGCTGTGCGTTGTCGTGTTTTCCTTCCGCTGCCAAATGTTAGTGTGTTTGGAAAAATAATGAATGTCTGCAACCCCCAGCCTCCCTCAAATAGGATGAAATGGCGAGAAAAGAGGAAACGTAAATCATGGTTAGGTGTCACGGCGTGCCATCCTGCTGTTCTGCTGAGCAGCAGGGGGGTCTAATTTTGTTTTTAAGCTGCTCAAATCTAAGAAATTATTCATATACATGACCCTTTTATGATTGTCCACCTCTGATATGAGTTTGATTGGCCACATATTTACTGTTCTCCGGCTGAGGAAACCCCACGGTGTACCTTTAGTTGACCGCAAACATGTTTTGATCAAATTTCCACAAAGAAACATCAGCAGCAAATCCTCCCGAAGCCCACGTCTGACCAACACCATTGTGAACCAATGAGCTGGGGTCAAATAATTTGAGCTGCCCTGCTACAGCACCAAGCCGGGAAAGGTACCAATCAAAATCAGGATCACGTTTCATTCACCCAGCGTGTTGCATCCTGCGAGGGCGTGGGCGTCGGGCTCTGCAAAAAGGGAGGGGTTAAAAAGAGATGATTAATCAGGGGGATCGCAGTTGTGTGGGTATCAGTGTGTGTGTGTGTGTGTGTGCATGGATCTGTGTGTGTCATCGGGGTGAATGGGGGTCTGGCATCCAAGCGGCAAGGTAATGAGTGTAGCCACAGTGTGTGTGGACCTCTAGCCTCTGCAGTGGAGAGGAGGGGGGGCATGAGTGGAATACAGAGAGACGCTGTTTCTCCCGCTGATGGCTCTGTTGGTTATGGATGAAACAGCCCCAGCCTCTTTTAGAGGCAGCCCAGCAATGCACTGTGGGAATCTGGGTTTATTTCTCTCATCAGCATAAAGGATGTGGACTGATGTGTATCATCACAAATTACACCGAAAAGGACCACGGAGAATTTCATGTTCTTGTTGTCTAGGCCATGTAAATAATGATCGATCACAGTGAAAGGAATGGATGGATGGATGAAAATCATTGCTGAACACTTTTTTCATTATCTAAATAAATGTACAAAAGTTTTGCCTTGGCATTACGAGGAGTAACAGCAGGACCGGCTCGCCACTCAAGACGCTCCAGTACAAACTGGGCAGCGATTAAAAGCTGCGAATCCCGACGCTTTCTTCTCCTGGTTCAGTTTGTGCTGATCAATACATCCCTTATGAAAGTGTGCAGTTTTGCCGGCGGTCGCCATTTCAGCTATTCTCACGCCACGTCTACACAGATGGCGTAGCATGGGCAGCACGTTAGCGCAGCATGAAAGATTAAAACAGACTTGAAGTGTAGAAATATGCTTCAGGTTTATTGGTACACCACCAGTAAAATGTCCTGTGTACACAGCTCCATTAACTCAGACCAAGGATCCCACTACTCTTCTTTATGGTCTATTTTCCCTCTAAATGGGACCATCATTTAAAAAATGAAGAAGACTTGAAACCAGAGACTGAGACCATAAACTCATTATGAAAACGTTTACTGAGCTAATAAATCAATCAAGACCATTTTCCCATAAACTTCAATACAAGCAGACGTGTTTTTACGAGTGGAGTCACCTGCTGAGAGTCAATAGACAGTTCATTTTAAAGACAGATGATTAAGATGGATGATTGAAAACATGGCTGAAGCACTTTCTCTGTAGTTAGCATTTTAGCCCAGTATCACACTAGTGATTAACAGACAGCTCAGATACAGAAAAGCTGCCAAAGCAACACAACAGCAGCACTATAGGAATATAGCCTCAAAATGATGTGATAGTATACAAATAAATGGACCTTTAGCTTCTAATTTTTACTTAAAACTTTATTTACATCAATTAAATCAAGGATTGAAGCAAGTAGCTTTGAAAGGTTTCGATCACGCCATGTAAAACAATTTGGATTGGGAGTTTTGGTGGTTTGTGGTTTGTGTATTGTTGCTTTTTTCGACCAATATCTCTGCTTCTGTAATGTGATGTAATCTTGGGGATTCGTTGTGATTGCGGTGAAACCTTTCTGAATGGGCCAATCAAGCTGCCACTATTTCTTCCCAGGTTCGACAACCTGCTAATGTATAGATCAATAGGGGAAGTCACTCAATGTAAAATAGCTTGACTTTGTGAATAAATGGCTATGTATGGCTCTATAATCTACAGGATAATTCGACGAAGCGAGGAATTTATGTAACGGATCAAATGTGGGAAAAAAATGAAGACGGGGCACGATGACAGGTGAGATCATTTAAAACTAAGGTTGGAGAAAAGCGTTGCAAAGGAACAATGTCAATCCTTCCACCCCCGTCCCACCCCCTCATCACGGCGAGATGCAAACAAAGCTGGAGAACAGGTCACCCCAGGTGATTGCTCTGCATTGACAAAGGCGAAGGTCACAAAGGAAGTTTGAGTTCACGTAACCGGTAGCACCAAGGAGATCCGTTCGAGGAGAGAATGCAGTGTTATTAACTCCCCCCTGCCTGTTCTGATCTGTTCCCACTTGACATTAGCAGGAGAAAATGACATGCTTTTAGCAGTGGCTGCTCATATAAGAGGGTTACCTCTGCCATTTAGAGGCAAGAGCTGGTGGGAGCTGACAGGAGCCCCGTTTCTCAAGAATAACCTGGTTTAGAAGATGGAAGGGAAAGAGAGAGGGAGGAGGAGTGGATGAGGCTCTGATTTTTGCTGTCTTCCTGCAAAAGAGCGGGGATATGCCACAGATGTTCTGCATCTTAAAGAGAACAGGATGACTTCTTCTTCTATGGGTGAATATCTTGTTTCTTTAACTTATCATCGTGTCAGAACTCCCATTGACAATTTAATGGATTCCTGCAACCCCTAAGATAATGTTAATTGTAATCTTGAAGCTGCAAATACCAAAGGTAACTGACGGAAACTATTTGAACTACATGTCCCAGAAATCCTGAAAGGGTGATGCCAAGAAATGTCATTGATGTTGAATGTCGATGTGTTGTGTGCGTGCTTTTTTTTTTTTTGTTTTTTGTTTTTTTTTTACTGGCCTTCCTGCAGTAGTTTAAAGAAGAAACAGCTCAGGTTTTCTTTCCTCTTGTTAAGTAAAGCAGGCACTGAGGTTACAGACCCACGGGGGGAAGCTAAATTTGAAAACGTCTGAACCCAAAAGTCCAATCCCACTCCTAAAATAACCCCTTGTGCGGCTCATCCTAACTAGGATTTTCCTCATTTTTCCCTGCTTTTGTTCCCTGTGTTAGTCTGAATTTAGAAGAACACACCGCTTCAATCAATCCCGGCCTTAATTAGGCCTCTGCCTCACCTCAGCCCGGCATAATGATGTCGCGGCCACATAAAAAGGTTCCCTTCATTGTTTTTCTCTACTTTAAAAGCTGTCTCCCCGCGGACCACCCCGCCGTGATTTAGCAGTCGGTCTTTAGGTTTGTTTGTCCTCTGTTTTGTTTAGTCATTAAAGTTGTCACACTCTGTTTGGATCAAAGCAGCTTCAGGAGCGGCACAAATTAACGTCCTAAATATTAGTGGTGACACCTCGTTAATGGGATGTAACGTGTCAGAGGGGAGGCGGAAAGCTAACGTGAGGCGCCGAGGGTTTTGCATCCCGGGCATGGCCGTGTATTTCTTCCTCAAGGCCCGACGGCGGCGTTTTATTTATGTCGAGTCGTGGTTTTGGTCGGCGGTGGGTTAGAGGCCTGCAGTTGGCAGCGGCGGTTGTAATTAGCCGTGCTGGCTGCGGTGCTGCAAGACATTTTGCAGGTTGTCAGGCGGTGGGTGTGATGGTGAAATGTGATTGACGCTGAGTGGGCACAGCGGTGGGCATTGTGGCGGCTGTGGTTGGCCGAGATTGGCAGACAGCTCTGTGAAAGTGCTCCTCTGACTGGCAGACATCATAGCCTTTTGCGGTTCTCCTGGGTGCTTTCACACAACTACAGCCAGTTAGTGTGTCCGCGAGTGTGTGCGTCACCACTTTGATCCCTCCGAGGCGGGTGGTTTCCTCTCATAATCTTTCGCCAGGCACACAGATGTTCGGACACACTTGCACGCTGACGGATGGATAGTTGTGTTTACCTACTCACAAGTGTGTTTAAACTGACTCTGGGCCAAATCTACTCACAAATCATTCCTCGGTGTGAGCTGTTAGCGCACAAACACACCGCAGACGTACACTGAGGAGACACACTAATGAGACAAGCTCCTGAGTTCCAGAGGTTTTTGTTTTAATGAGAAGGCCGCGGCTTCATCTCACCTCCATCGGTAAACAACAACAAATCACAAAACTCACTGAACTCTTCCTATAAGTGTGTGTGTGTGTGTGTGTGTGTGTGTTTGTGAGTTAACTTTATGTTGTGAGGTTGTCTTGCATCCCACATTTTGCCTGGCTCGGGGGCGCTTGTTAGTATTATTGTCAAATTCCTTCATGAACACACACGCACACACCCGCAGGCGCACACACACACACACACACACACACACACACACAGATGCTCACAGCCAAATCAAATCTCAGCTGGGCAGACTGACGTTGAAGGCTTTTAATGCAGCTGTCGTTGGCCAGTCTTTCTACACACACACACACACACACACTTAGTCATGGAAATACTCTCTTACAACAAATACCCTCTGAGAAGTGTGTCTGTGCGTGTGTTTGTGTGAAATGAAGGCGGGAGGGAGCTGTGACACTGCAGTTAGCATTAGCTTCCTTTTGCCATTCCCTGCACATGGCTGTCAGCCTGTGCTTAGCTTAGCGTCTTCATCTGCAGAGGATTAGCATGCAGCACTAGCCGGCGCTATGAGCTGAGCCTCCCTCTCTGATTAGACGTGATGCATTTGAAGCCTGCACGAGGAGAGAGGACGGCACACGCTCAGTCGCTCGGCATATCATTGTATTAAGCAGGTGTGTGTGTGTGTGTGTGTGTGTGTGTGTGTGCAGGATATTTAAACGGCCTACACAAACAGAAAGGAGGCATTTGCACAGCAGCACGGTGTCCTCTTTTGGTTTTGTGTTGTTGTCTTTCAGGCCAACTTAACTTACAGAGATGCACCTGAATGATATTACACTTAACACTTCAGTGCCACACTATATGGCCAAAAGTATGCAGACGTCTAAGCCAAATGCTGCTAAAGGTCAACTTTACTCCACACTGGAACCAGGTGACAGGGATTTCCTTCCTTCCTTCCTCCCACCGATGTCGAACGGTGAGGCCGCTTCAATTCACCTCAAAGCTGTTGGACGGGGGTTGAGGTCGTGGTTCTGCGCAGGTCAGTCAGATCCCTCCACGCCAGACTCTAAAACCTTTTCTTCTTTATTGACCCCTTGACCCCGTCGTTCACAAGGTTAAGTGCAATCTCCCGTCGTGGTATTTCTGGATGCTGCAGGTCACTGGCGTCAGCTCTGGCCTTAAGTGATGAATAGCTTTGAAAAGACAGAACTTATATATTCTGTCTGAAGATGGAGTGGAGAAGCCGTTGATGAAAGAGGTGGCCACTAAACCAATGTTTTTTGAAGTTTTGGCCATTTTAAAGATCAAGCCTCACGCTCGACTGGGGTGCCCCAATTTCACACTGTTAAAGAGCTTTTAGGTGGAAGATTAAGGCAGAATTTATAAATGGCCGACAGTTTCAATAAGGAAATACTGTAATTGTTCATTTGACTGAAGGAAACACAAATCAACAACAACAAAAAAGGGCCTCACGTCTTCCCGGGGGGATAAAACGATACCGCGTGGGGGCCTGGTGCACGACCGAGGTCCTTAACGTGAAAATATTTACACACCTCTTGAACTAGATTTTACACATCGCCCCATCCTGTCGTGTGAATGCAAAGCCCACGGGACAGAAGCTGATAGCGGTCCTTTGCTAGTATGCTGTTATGGAAATGGGTGTTTAGTCTTTCTCGGGCCCCGAGGGATCCGTATCCCAGAAGTCTGTGCAGACCTTTTTGTGAAGAGAGTGCAGTGCAACAAGTCCCCTGAGTGCTCATTAGGGGAAATGTTGCTCTGTAAAACAAGTCGAACCTGTAAAACACACACACACACACACAAGCCAGATGTAGACAGGAATTTTCTCTGCCTCACATGGTTCAATCACGTAACTGACAACAGCGATGAGTCAAGGGGTCAAGATGTGGGACTCGACTCGTATTTTAGGACGTGGAATGTGTAATATACAGCGTAGGGCTGCAGGTCAAACACAGGCCTGTGACCATGTTAGAGCACGTTTCTGTGCTTATAGCTGCTGCTCTCTGTTTGGTATTGATGGATTTTTCTCTCCTCACCTAGAATTAAGATAAATTCACAGTCCGGCGCTGATCAGCCACCCAAGACTAAAACTCCCATGACTGTCTCCAACTCAGCTCCTTTATATGTGGGACACATTTTAATTAAAGCCTGGAAAATTACCTTAATTTCTCATCACTCCCCTCTCTTTCTATTTTACGTTTCCGTTTGCCGTTTGGGAATTTCGAGACAAGACGAGGTTTTGTAGAGAGTAAAACTTCGCTGTGAGCCAATGACGCAGCAGAAACAAAAGTCTGATGAGCCAGGCGATGGCTTGAATCATCCGTGTTCGGGCGGCCGGCGGAGAAAGAAGCAGCAGGAGCTTCATCCGAGATCGGAGCACAACCTGTGATGATAATTTATCAACCTGTGATATCTTGTCCACTGGAACGCCACTTGAAATGTAAATGGTATAAACAGGTTTCACAGTTTGTGGCAAATGATATGATTTGATGTGAGTGATTCGAGTCTCCAGAGAGAGACTGAAGGAGGAGGAGGAAAAGATGGAGGGTGGGCTGAACAGGAGGGCGACAGAAAGGGAAAGGGAGGAAGGTGAGAGAAATGGAGATAGGTGGGTGGTAGACGGCTCCTCCGGCACCCTTGGGTGGCGTTTGGTGTGTTTGTGTATATCTGTGTGTGTGTGTGTGTGTGTGTGTGTGTGCACTGCAGATGAGTAATGGCCTCTGACGTGCATGTCTCTCTTGTCTCGTCCTCCATCCGTTTCATCATTACATGCCATCAATCTCCCCATCTCTCAATCTCCCTGTCAGCTCCCTCTGTTCCCCTTCTCCTTTTCCATCTCCCCTCTCTCTTCCCTTCTTCCCCTCCCTCCCCTCTCCTCTTTAACCCAGACAGGCTTATTCTGCATCGTCTGCAAAGTCCTCGGGGTGTTTAACTCCTCACCACCACTTCTCCTTCCTCTTCCTCTCTCGGTGCCGAAGCCTTGCTCTGTTTCTCACCTGAGCCCCAGTTTAATTTCACTGTGAGAGCGGCGCTCACGCACTCGTGCGCACACACACACACTCAATCATTCACTCACCTAACACTTTCTCACACACACATACCCCAGCTCTCAAACAAAAACGCAGGCATGCACGCACACGCTCAAAAGGAGCTGTCAAGAGTAATGGTGTTTAGTGTAATTTACTGTACCACCGTTGTAGCCTCTGCTTCCTCAATAGGAATCATTATAGAGATTACATAATGGGGGTAATTTTTCTTCTGCCGTATACAGCGCTGTGATGGCAGCACGACGTGTTTCGGAGGCAGGAGAAACCCTGTTAGCTGTTAGCAGAGAAGTAAATGGGTCCGGTGTAGCCTGGCTAAATCAGCACGTTAGCTTCCCTCCCCTCTCTTCAAATCCATGCCTATTACTCTTAACAAACCAGAATGGATCCAGGGTATTGATCTGTTGGCAAGGGAATGCTCTCTTTGTTCACACACACACACACACACACACACACACACACACACACGTGCACACACGCACACACACACTGGAAAGGGAGGAAGGCCGCGCTGGCGTCGATGCGGAAATTCCTGCGCCCGTGCAGAAGGTGGAAGATATGGAAATGTCATGACACACGGTAACAAAGAGACCGTAAATACGCCTTTCCTCCTGAAATAGAACACAAGTAGTTGAGTCGTTCAAACAATATTACAATAAAAATAAAGACCGGAGCATAAGGTCAGAATAAATTAAAGTATATAGTTTCCTAGGCAACATTTATGTCTGTAGTATTTTGTAATGATGATGATGTTGTTCATTAGAAATTCAATAGGCGTGCACTTTAGCATGACACCTTGAGAGAGAAGAAATCTATATTTATGGATTTACAGCTCAGACAATCAGACAAGGATTTATATAAGTGTTGGCTCGTGTCCTAAACATGACGCACAGTGGGGCGCGTCGCGTTAAATGTTGCTGCGGCAAGGAATTGTGGGACAGTATTTCATCCTTTCGTAAAGAAAGGTTGGGTGTTTCCTCTGCTAAAGGAGATAACATATGAAGCATTGAAGCTCCTCATCTGACCAGCTCTCATCACGGCTGCCGGGTCATTTCACTCAGTCAAGAGAAAAACAACTTTTTGTTACCAGTTGAAGGGAGGAGGAGGTTTGATTTGGCATAAGGCCGCTTTGTTCAAACCCGTAGAAAGGTGTGAGTGAATTTGCAGCATCTGGTCACCTTTGAGAATCCTCCGCTTTACCAGGAGGCGACAGCTTTTAATGTTTTAGTGCATAAATATTTCAGGAGCCTAAAATGTCAACAGTGAGCATTTGCTTTTTTCTGAAATTTTTTCTGTAATCGAACACAGAGAAAACATCGCAGAAGGAGCAGAAAGTCAAATTTGTCCACTGTCATTAGCCTCAAAAGACTGTGATCCAGTGGAGCCAGGAGATGTGTCTTGTTTTGACTCTCAACGCTGTTATGGCGCCGGAAACCGTCAAGATAGTGACCCTGACTTTGTTCCTTCAAGAAGTTAGATACGTGACTCATATGGGTCGTTTAATTTCCAGATCAGTGTTTTCACGTTGCCGAAAACACGACGAATGCAGCAGTTTGATAAACCTAATTTTATAGATTTACAATGAGACGAGTTCAGAAAAAAAACAAACCCGGGAAAAGTGGATCCACCAAAAGTCAGTGATGGCAAATTATATCTGCAGTGACAAGTATAACGAAGACCCCAGATGAAAGATGTAATGACATAATGTACACAGGGGGACACCTGTCACTTCCATCCAGAGGACGTGCACGGCATTTTGTGGTTGACATTTTGTGGTTTAACATAAAAAAAACAAAGTGTTGCCTTTACTGCTGTCTGTTTGTCAAGACCTTACAGACCTCTGCAAGAAAACCCAGACATATGGAACACGTTAGCTCGTCTGGCTTTAATCTCTCCCTTCTGGATTGTGCGATTTTAGCCGCCGCCGCCACCGCCGCCGCTTTTTCAAGCATGTGCGCGTTTAAACCTGCAGAATCGGGACAAAATGAAAGTGAGCACAACCTGCGAAAGTCAAGCCAATCAGTATCAGAGTCACTTCGGTCTGGAAAAGTCTTCAGACGAGCTCCTGGCTTAAGCAAGAATTCAATTTAGAAATTTAAAAGAGTGCAACAAAAAAGTAATTTGAGGATTATTACAAATTAATGTTACCACAGAGCGCAGCAAAGTCATAATATCACTTCTGAAATTAGTAATAAATAATTTGTAATACTGCCAGGTTCCGGTATGATGGAGTAATTGACTCTCCTCTGTGGTGCTCCGAGGTCATTACCTCCCCAGTGATGATTCATGTGTTCGCTAATTGCTCTGACATCATCCATGTTGGATACACACAGTCTCTTTAACACACACACACACACACACACACACACACACACACACACTTTGCTTCCTCTCTTGGCTCAGGAGCAGCTGAGGCTGCCAATATTGTATTTACATTAAATGTCTGTAATTTGATAGACCCCAAGAAGAAGCTCGCTCCAGCACCAATATGGCCGCACAGGTGTCTAACCTTGACTCCTCACCCAGCATGGCTATTCATAGGCCATTAATTAGAGCAGGATCCTGCTAATTAACACACAGGCACACTCACGTTTTCTCTTTTACACACACACACAAACAGTCCTACACACTCCTCTTCCCCCTGCACTCCACTCTCTTCACGTTTGAGTTCCGTTTAATGCGCCCTGTTTGATTTGCCCTACTAAAGTAATGAGTTTGGAAAGCAGACAAAAATTCTGAAGTGTGTTTTGGAGGAGCCTCGGGATAATTTGAAGTCCTGGGGCTGGGAGTAGAAGTACGCTTGCTTGCTTACACCCACACTCGCACTTACTTTTGCACGCACACGAGCGCGGGAATACACACTCGGGAGCACAACTGTGCGGTGTCGTTTGTCTGGTGTATTATGTGTATATTTTCACAGCGGAGTGAGAGGTTTTACGCATTTTAGATGTTTTTCAGAGGAGCCAGGCAAAACAAAATCTGAGAAAATAAGTCACAACAGCGTTTCATTCAGAAAGACAGTATTAGTTGTGTTAGGACCTGTAATGAAAAAAAATTGTTACTTATTATTTCAGCCATTGAGGTGATGTTTATTTTATTTGTCAGCAGGATGACGCAAAATGTACTGAACCGATTTGCACCGAACTTGGAGGAAGGATGGGGTCTGGGCTGCAGAATTACCCCTTAAATTTTGGGGCAGATCCGGATCATTTAATATGAATTCGATTTTTTTTTTTCCCTGAAGTCTGGTGTACGTTGTGTGACGCTGACCTTGGCAGAGGTCTGAGTCCCGGCTCATGTCAATCAAGTCTCAGACCAGGTCAAGTTTTCAGCCTTGTCAAAACAAGTCACAAGTCAAGTCTCAAGTCCTCTGAAAATAAGCCTCAAGTCTGAAAAGTTCAGCAACAAAGTGCAAAACAAGTCTTGCATCAAAACAAGTCAGTCGAGACAAATACAAGTCTTAAAACAAATTGCAAGTGAAGTCTCAGGTTCTTGAGAATAAGCCTTAAATCAGTAGCGACAAATCCAAAACTAATCTCCAATTTTGTCAAAATGTGTCTTGACAAGTTCAAGTCAGGTCTCAAGTTGTGAGTTAATACATGTCCAAGCAAAACCAAGTAAAGTCTTGAGTTCTGCCAGGATCTGGTTTCTCTTAATTTGGCCGTTGTGTGCTCACTGTGGGACAGAGCTTCAGATTTAGCCTTGAGCAGATGACAATTAGAAGTTTAACCTGTAAATAATGTTGTTGTCAAAGAAGATTAACAGACAAAAACAGATTTGCCAAAGCTGTTAAACAGGTAACAAGCAGCTTATTCAGACTAGGTAAAAAGATAAAGGTGGATCTTTTCAGAAATGAGAGATAAAGAAGGATGCAGTGGATTAGGCCTAATAAAACACAACAGCTTTTATCCCGCACAGCCAAATCTTGTTGTCTAAACAATAACAGCTGTGACTACGGAGTTCACAGAAACCACCACAGCATTTTTACATCTTTCCTTCATGCCAAAAGAAAAAAAAACGGGGGAAAAAGAAATTGCCAGTTACATTACAAGCACTTAGGAGCTGGATCAGCGCCGCTGCACGCTTTCCTCATGTGGTTAACATGGAAACACAAAAGCTAGCATCCACTCAGCCTGCAAGACACCGTCAACCCCAAACTGTCCCATCAGGAAAACGCTGCCGGGGCCCCACAGATGACAACATTTCAAACATCAAGTGAAAAGTTAAATGAGAACAAATGATATATTTGGCGAGGCTGGATCCAGGCCAGAGGGAGGTTGAGCTACGAAGGGAAATAAGATGCAGATGAGCTATCCTTCACCTCCTCCTCCTCTTCTTCTTCCTCGTCAGCATTCAAACCTCATCCTGAACCAATATGACGCTGTGGTGTCTGTTAGCCTGCAGGAAGAGAGAGACAGACAAACAAGGATGAAGTGAGAAAACCTAGATGATGGGTGAGGGTTGAGCAGCGGGGTGAGAGAGCTAGAGAGACGAGGGAGGGAGGGAGACAGAGAGAGATGGTTCATTAAACATTTAGAGGGATGGAGAGCAGACAGGCCTCTCCATTTCTCTCCTCTCACTGTTCGGGAGATAGGAGGCTGAATGTAGGTCTGCCTTTGCACCGAAATACACCACTGTTAGTGCGTCGTGTATTTGTCTGTGTGTGTGTGTGTGTGTGTTTTTCTGCCACACTGAAATCCCTTCTTGTCCCCACAGGTCTAGATAATGGCCTGCAAATGTAACAGCACGACCCTAAATATAGCAGCCCCAGTGCTGTAACGCTGCACTTAATCCCTGTATCACAACGCACGCACATACACGTGCAAAGACAAACAGGCAGAGTAATGCAATTCCAAGGTTAGCCAAAGGAATTACATGTTAGTCGAGCTTACCCGCAGTGTATCTGCCTCTCCATATAAACTGGAGTGTATTTACCCTTGTACACACCTCTGTGTATTGTCCCATTTAGCACGGTTTCCACTCATGCATCCTAATGGCCCCAGAGAGCCAGGGAGTCTCTGCTGTCTGTTATTAGTGAGCAGCACAGATCAATAGGCTCTGGGACTGCAGCGCTAGCCTGTTAGCGCGTCCCCATTCAGAACCACTGAGCCGTGGCTAACGCCGCAGCTAAAGTGTTTGCTAGTATAAAGTCTCTGAAGTGGGGAGGCGCACCTGTACCCGCCCCGCTTCTACAGATGTAAAGCTAAGCTCGAAAAGATAGCGAGGAGCGAGAGGACGACTGCGGACAGGAGGCGAGGCGGCGGGAAAAGGGGCTTTTGATGCATCATTGTTTGGGTCCAGTGGGCGGGTGTTAAAGGGCAGATACACTCAATTTACCAAACAAACAGAAAACTATTTTTCTCACTTATGTCTAGTGATATCTAGTCATGCAGATGTTTTTTTTTTTGTTTGTTTTTTTGGTCTTCTTTGTCAGCTTCTGAGATATCTGTCTCCGAGATTGCAGCTGTCACCACTACACAAACAAGATGGAGGGAATTTCATTTATTGTTCTGCACCCAAAAAGAATTTAATAGCAGTGTCCCTGCTAATGCCCATAGCTCCCTGTGTGCGGTTTTCATCGGACATTTTCTTCTGTTCAAAGCATTTTCAATGAGAGTCAATGGAAATAAAAGCTTTTTGCAGCTTTATGCGGGTACAGAGTGAGATTGCGAAACGTTTAACTGTTTAAACCTGCTTTAATCAATATTTTTCACATTAGCATTGGCTCAAATGATCACTGATGGTACCAAAATTGTGAAGAATTGTGATCCAACCCACGGTTTTGTGGCTTTGCCCCATTGTTTTGGGTTTTCTGGCACATTTGGCTTCAGCTTCACCACTCGCATCGACCCTGTTGCTAGCTCTAGCAGCTGAATAGTTGTGTATGTTCTCAGGGGACAACTTTTCTTTTCATGAGGTGGGCAGAGACATTGTGCCAAATAAATAAAAATCATTGCTAGATGTTTGCTGGATTCAAGAGTTGGAAACTCTTTGCTAACACGTTAGCTGTTTTGCTAGAAGCAGTGGCTGTCCTGGTGTTTTTCCGCCTTCTAGTGGCCTAAAAGCTTCATATACTGGATATCGATGCTGGACATGTCACAAACTTATTTTTGTTATGGTTGTGGTACACTGGTTGTGTATGAGGAGGCTGCAAAATTGACTAAATATGCACTAGAACTGTTTTATTATTATGATTAGGATCATTATAATGTTGGGAATGTTATTATTATTCCCACAGTGTGAGTATCTCTTGAGTGCCTAACTGCTTTTTCAGAGGCTTTCAACTCTGACATGAATATAGTTCTGACAAAACTGCTGACTTTAAACCAAAAGGAAGAAAAAAACAACACATTAAAGATACTGAATATCAGCTGAAAATCTCTTCGAGATACAGTGTAAAAATACCACTTTTTGAAGAAAAAACCCCAAACCTTTGTGTTGATTTGACACTGTTTGCGCCTGGGACCTCGCAGAGACACTGAGCTGAATGCACACACACACACACGCACACACACACGCGCGCACGCACGCACACACGCGCATGCATAATCAGCTGATCCCTCTCTCTCTCTCCAGTCTATCAGCATATGTCAGCATATGGCTCCCTCCTCAGAGAGACTGTTGAACAGACTGATCCAGGTTTGATTTAGCTCTGGAGGTCCTGACCTGGGATGAAGGACAGAGAGGGAAAAAAAAAAAGGGGGGGGGGGGGGGGG
>CM076669.1:2145397-2160490 GCA_038496675.1 Rachycentron canadum | reverse complement strand
TGGGAGGATTTGGAAAGGGGGGTGGGGGGTGGGGGGAGAGAAGGGGGAGGGATGACATTGGTGGTTTTCCACCAAAGTAACCAGTGGATTGTATAGATTTGTGAAGTGCTGCTGGACCGATTCCTGCGTTAACAGGATTAGAACATCAGCCAAATGCCCGTCAGAGATGCGGCATTGTTTGAAGCCATCCACTCATCCTCTCCCTATTTTTCCATCTGACAATCTGTTCTTTATTGCGCTGTCAAATTCAGAATGTGTTCTCTGTCATTTTTTTTTTTTTTTCCTCCTCCCCACCCTCCCTCCTTCCTCCCATCCCTGCTGTCACTCAGCGGCTCTTTGACACACATAAATTATACACATTAAGGGGCATTTTTACAGCAGAAAAGGGAACCGTGAGTGAGAGAGAGAGAGAGAGAGAGAGAGAGAGAGAGGGATGAGGAGGGGGAATAGCAAGAAATAGAGAGAGAAGCGGAGAAGTGGCGCATGTATCCCATGCCACCCAGAGGCCTGTGCAAGCAGTAATTGCTCCAGAGTGTAGTTAATGTGGGTCAGTAGTTGAGTGGAACCCCAGGGGTCAAAAGAAGCGTGGAGGGGAGAAGGAAGCAGAGTGATGGAGGGAGGGAGAAAACTGGGGGTGGGATGGAGGTGGGGGTCGGTGTGAAGGCTGCAGCCAGCCTCGGGTGGAAGGGCTTGGGGTAAAGCTCAGTGATACACACCCTACCTGTCTCTTTTTAATAAACCATACTTCCTCTCTGCTAGACTGCAGGGCATTACTCCTTTTACCCCCCCCCCCCCATCCTTCCTCAGCCTGTGATGATTCAACCCCTGAACAATCGAGCTTTTTCCAACCTGGAGGTTTGGACACACGAGATAAAGTAAATCTTTGCGGTTGCGAGATGATTTGCAGGAAAGAAAAGCAGAACAGTTTTGTTTGTTTTCCCAGACTTTGCTCTTTTTCTGAATTACTGGTTATTTTTACTTTCACTGGTCCGTAAATATTATTCAAATGAATCAATACGAGGAGAAAAAAAAGTTCACTTTGGCAAATTGGTCCCATATTATAGATATACAGTTTGAAAATTCAGTGCATATTGTTTGTTTGAAAGGGGTCAAACGAGACTTTAGATGAAAGTTGCCAACATGCATCTACATGGATAACAGGAAAAGTAAAACGACCAGGACCTGTTGTGCAATCAGGAAAAATTAAGGATTCGGAGAGAAGTGATATGTTTTCAGAGGCGATAGAAAGACTTGTCCTTCCTTAAATTTATCTGAATTAGATATGCAATAAAAATGTAAATGTCAAAATCCCCTCAGGATTTCGATTTTGGTAACAAAACCTTTCAAATAGGAAGCATCAGCGTCAAACAATCTTGTTTCTTGTAGTGTAATTTTAAACCTTTGGAGTCTCTGGATATTTTAGCTGTTTCTTCTCAGCACAACTTCCTCTGTGTGACTTAGCGATTATTTATTTTTCACTTTGACACTAAATCAACATATTGGACCCAAAAAAACATACAAAACATCTAAAATCACATTTTTCACTTTTTCTTTTTTTTTTAACAATAAAAATAGCAAACATGCTGAGTGTTCCATAATGTTTGTGTTTTAATTGTAGGCACATTTTGAAAAGGCGATGCGCCACGTGACTTTGTTTTTACGCCACGTGATTTGGCGGCCGGCTTCACTCCTCTTGTCTTAGCTGTCACTCAAAAATGCTTTTTGTTATTCCCAGCCTCATTCCCCCACGCACTCGTACATCGCACCCATGTACACAGAGGGTGGGACACTTGGAGGAGCCAGGCTTCGAACCGCCGACCCTCTGATATTGCAGACTGATGATGGTCCAGTATCTTATCCTGCTGGTTCTGCAGACGCTAAACTTCCACCTGCAGCTTCTTGATGCCAAAGCTGATTTATTAAGGTCACTGTCAAGGTTAAACTTCAGCAACACAATAAAAAAGGCACCCAAAAAAAAGTTAAATTTGACATCTACTGGAACAGAGCAACACAGGTCACTCTGCACTGAAACGACTAATGAAAGTCTCTTAAGCAGATTAGCTGCTGCTTAGGCTAACATGACCCACCCACCTATTCAGTGGCAGGGGAGGCCGAGATGTTCTCTTTTAAATTAAGCATTACAATGAAAAATTACCATAATGAATTAAATGTACAAAGACAGTGAGACAGCAGGGCAGGTTGTCACCTCCGAGGCTTCCTCCACCACCAGGACCTGGTCCGGTCTGGCAGCCGCGATCAGACGGGAACAACGTGGCCTGACTGGTGGTGGCTGGTTTTAAATAAAAAGCCAGTACCAACCAGAGATACACGAACCCCCCCCCCCACCTCTTCAGCTGCTGCTGTCTTGAGCAGTGAAGCTGGGGTCGACCTGTGGTTAGAGGGGGTAGATGTGTTGACAGAGCCGGGGGGCCGCGGGTCTTCACTCAGTCAAAGGCCCCCTTCAGCAGCCATAAAGCATTTATGAACAGGCATCTCCCTCCTCTGCTCTCTATTCCGCTCACAGCCGCTCTTCCTCTTCTTCTTCTCTATTTTTTTTTTTTTTTTGTCTCGCAAACACTCTGCCCTTCTTTCCCACATCTTCTCTTCCTGTCTGACTCTTACACACACACACGCACACACATCAGCATCTAATAGATTTCTTCCCCTTCTCTCTGAGGTTGTGTGTGCATGTGCGTCTCTGGTGTGTGTTTTTGAGTGTCCCTCTTTAACAGCACAAGCAGAGAGTACATCCCTGTTCTGAGCCCTCTCGGCCTTCAGGTAAATGTTTGTGCTGCGAGGAGAAAAAAAAAAAAAAAGAGCTTATTTATGCTGGGCTGCAGCACCTTTTCACCTGTTCAAGGTTGTCGTATGGGTATGTTTCTCTGTGACTCAAGCACACACATGCAGACGTATACTTAAGATAATATGTGTGCTCTCTGTGGCTTTCTGGAGCTTTGTGTGTGTGTGAGGCGCGAGTGTGCTGACTCTTAAACAGGTGGAACTGGAACACTGCAGGGAATGTGTGTGTGTGTGTGTGTGTGTGTGTGTGTGTGTGTGTGTGTGTGTGTGTGTGTGTGTGGTCCACTCCTCTGCTCTTTGATCCTCATCTTGACAGCTCACCACCTGGGACGATCCGCCACACGCCGCATGGCTCCCAGGCCCAGCTACACCATGGGAATCGCAACACACAGCGGCTAACGTGGCGCTTACAGACAACCGCCCCGTACCCCCCCCCCGCACATTAAATGCCACCAGAATTGCTAATGCTAACACCAAAAGCTAACCCTCCCATATACAGATATGCAAAAAAAAAAAAAAAAAAAAGCCACCAGAATCATAATTCACGGCTAGCAGCTAACCCTCGTACAGTGCTATTAGAATTGCTAATCGCACACAAGGGGCCAGAGCTTGAACACAGGTGCAATTGGAATTATGATGGATGGAATTATAATGTACAATACTGAGGCAATGCTAAAAACCTCCTTCTTATATCCTGGAGTCTGCAGAAAGTTTAATGAACACATTTAAAAAGTTAACGTGCCTAACATGGAAATCATGGCGCCAACCGAGCGACACCTATATGCTTATCAACAAAAAACAACTTAAAGGGCCATTCCATCATTTCGTTACCCTTACATTTCAAGTGTTTGAATAAAGAACTGTAGCTGTGAATATTTATTTTGTTAATTTTTTTTTAATCGATCATAAATGAAAATATGCGTCTTTTTTCTGCTTTGATTAAAACAAATGTTAAAACGCATGTTTTGATAAGGTGACCAACTGGTAACTTGGGAGTTTACATGTGTGCATTTAAAATGTCAACACACAGCCATGCTGCACCTGCACAGGTATCTGACTGGACCTTTTATTCAGACTTGGCATCTTTATCACCGACCCCATAGCTGTGGTTCACCTGTTATTGTGGGAGGAGTTGCTCTTTTAGCTTTGCTTCATTCCACCATGTCAGCAGGTACGAAGTTTCATCTATCGGCTGATAATCACACAGCATTTTAATCCCATAGGTACACGTGTTATTGTGTTTATTTGTCCGTCGTCATCTTGGGTTTTTCTTTAAACCAGAAGAAATCACATTTGGAGGAGAAGGTGGAGCTGAGGAGGAGTGAGGGGTGGAGCTGACCTGCTCTGTAATCTATTCTGATTGTGTGGTACAGTCTGTCAATCACACTGTAGCCACACCCCCTAATTCCTCCCCTGCTGATCTATTTTCATCTAAATAGGACCATCATTTAAAAAAATAACATCATGTTGTATTAAAGACTAGAGACTGAGACTATAAATTCATTAGGAAAACATTGACTGAGCTAATAAATCAAGGGAGAAGTAGGGACCTTTTCCCATAGACTTCAATACAGTCAGACTGGTTTTACAACCAGTGGAGTTGCAGGTTTAAGGCACTGGCTTTGGACCCAGAGTCTATGTCCACTTTTATATCCAGTCTAGCTGTGACAACTGTAAGAGTAGTTTTCTGTCTTGGGTTCTTTTTTTTACTTCCTCTTATTCTCCGTTGTACATCATAGAAGGAAACATAGCTCTTTCTGCTCTGCTTCATTTACCTCATGTCTGAAGTTCCTCATGACTTTGGGTTAGCCTCAGCATTGTCAGGTAGAAAGGCAGCTTTGTTCTGCTCACTGACAACAATGATCTTAAGAGTTTTGAAAGAGGTCAGAGAATGAGGACATAAGCAAAACCATTTAAAAATAGCATTAAAAAGAATTACAAGTAAATTTTTTAAATGTGTTTCATTTTGTTTTTCTATATTGAAAGATTTTTATTATGTCCAATAATTAGGACAAGACCCTTCTTCACTATTTTGAATCTTATTTAATTGTTCCATGTCCCTTGTGCTACTTTATCCTTCTCCTCAATATCAAAATAAAGCACGACTACCAGAAGCTGGTGCAAAACTCTCGGTGGTAAATTGATACTGTAGAGAAGTGGGAGGCTTAGGGTTTAGTGAAGTGACACCCCGAGCTGCCATAAGCGCTGGAGGTAGGTCGTAGAAGAAAACACTAAGCTGAGAGTTATCCCTGCTAATGCACAGGCGCTGCACCATCTGAATCACAACACCAATCACGTTGCTGACGCTAGGCTAAGGGCCAACTATTCAGCAGCCCTGGCACCCAGAGGACACCGCAGGAATTCAGATCCATTACGCTCCCAGCCTCATCAAAGGGACTCTGGGATTCGGATGCTAAACCCGCTCCAGATGCTCACTGTTGGATTTCACTAAGATGCACTGCAGGGCAAGTGTCATAAGGGCTGATGTCTGCGATATGGACAACAAAACCACCACCAGTCCGCCTCATTCACACTGAGATGATTTGAGTCGTAAACACAACGAGGTGGGGAGGGTTTTGACAAAGCAGATGTAAACAATGGCGCACTCGGTTCACCTCTGGACAAATAAATACACAGCGAAATTAACAGATGTGCAAAAGCTGGAGGCAGAAGGTGCAAACATATGAACCTGCAGCGACAGGACGGAAGATGCTGAAGCCTCACGGCTCCACCTGTGGCTGACACAAGCTAATGTATATGAAACAAGTCAGCAACTGTAGGTCTGTAGATGATTCGGGCAAAAATAATCGGACAAAGCCTGTGGTTTGTGTTCTGTGGTCGCTCTTTAAGCAGCGAGTGGCTTTCAACCCATGAATTAAGGTGGTCTGTTTACACTGCGGCCACAGAAAACACACTTGTAATTAACCACCAGGTAATCATTGAATATTATAAGACACCTCAAACATAGTTTCAGTCGAAAATTTAACCACTGCTTAAACCAGTGTGTGTTTATTTGACTGGGAAAGTACTGCTACAAGGTGGAGCTACTACAGCTACTTGCTAATAGTTAAGGGTATATATTTTACACTTTTCTTGTGTTTTATTTTGAAGGGTTTTTAGTTCCAAAAAAATATCTCAGTGTAGTTTTACATCTCCTCCCTCAGGCTGAGCTCTGGAGCTCTGGTTACAACAGGTCAGTCAGCCAATCAGAAGAGAGGATCTAAGCCTCTCGTCTGTCAGCCAATCAGAAGAGAGGATCTGAGCCTCTCTTCTGATTGGCTGACTGTTCACTGAGTGATATAAATATAGCATTTCAGGTAAAACACTCAAAGAAACCAAATCCTGCAAGGCTGGATAAGTGGGAGCCAGTGGGTGGGGTCTTGGTGCATGGCTGAGGGCGGTGACTGCTTTGGTGTGACATCACAAAGTTCAGGAAGTCCTGACAGCTGGTTTTAAGGCTCAGTTTCTGAAGGCTGTGAGCATTTCTCTGTGGAACATAGACCTGATTTATAATCAAAGACCAGATGGAGGTCTACCTTTAGACTGGATGGACCTTTAACATCTCCCTTCAGACTGGATGGACCTTTAACATCCACCTTCAGACTGTATGGACCTTTAACATCTCCCTTCAGACTGGATGGACCTTTAAGCTAACTCTCACTGGTGAAATGCAGGAAGCCATGAGTTAAAGGGCAATTACATTTAAAATGAATAATGCTGTGAACACAGCTTCTCATTTTGCCTGTAATAAGTGCTAATAAGTGCGATTATACACTCACAGACATCCTGATATAGAGAATAAAGGAAGAAAAACACTGAGTCAAGCAGAGTGTATCTTCACCTCACTGAGTATATTTCTGTATTGGTCCACTTCACCATGTATTTCATTACAAAAGCACAACCAATACAGAGGCATGGCCTGTTTTAGTGTATTGAATTGTACCTTTGTGTATATGAGCCAATTAATAGCAACAGATTTGCAGGATTGAAAGATATGTTTGCGATGGGGATAGAGACTCATTCTTGTACATGTAGATTTCTGCTCCTCTGAGCATCTTAAATGTTGAGTTTAAGGTCATTTTGAAGCAGCGTCAAGTTTATTTTTCAATTGTAGTATGTCCCACTTTGTACAAACTGGACAGTATCTTAGTTAAAGTTCCTTAATACCCAAATAAAAATGTTAGTTTATGTTAAAAGACGACTGTTTCTATTTAAATTTCAAATTTCTCTACTGATACTGGCCTAGAAACCCGAGCCTCTATTGCACATACTCACAAATGTTTGGATGGTGCAAACAAGCAGGGTTACAGTCTCAGATAGACGCTGTCCTTCAGGTCGTCACTTAAAACAACAGCGTCCATTGATCTGGATGCACCATGAGTCTCAGGGCTTCGTATTTTTTGTTCTTCCACTTGACTAGCTCACCCTAGAGCGCATCCTCCATATTTTATAGTCGGCTGTCTGCGTCTTTTACCCGTCCTTCTCAGCAGTTTGGTTTTTAAGTTTCCCCGTGGCTGCTTGATAATGGTGTCAAAAGTGTTATGAGGACATAAACAAAGACAAGAAACCTTACTGAGAGAGAATTTTCCAAACCCCATGTTTGACATAAATCAAATAACGGCCGCTGTGTTTATGAGGAAAAACCAAAGAGTCACACCTCTGTGTCTGGCCTAAATGTCCTCTTGCTGTTTTTTTGCCTGACTGTGCAGGTTTTCGTGCTGACTGAGAATGGCCCACAACTGCAGTGTTTCAGCCCCTCTCTGCAGGGATTACACACAGATTAATGAACAGGCAAAACCCCCTTCGCCTTAGCTCCCTCTCTTACTTTCTTAGCCACGCTTGTGTATGCACATGCAGTACTGTCTGTGAGGGAGTGATTGAGGGAGTAAGCAATTTAGTAGGCTTTGATTTACAGGCGTCAGGATGTCAAGGTTAAACCTGGGCTACATGTGGACTGGTTTAGTTCAGTTTTGACTTGGTTATCCAGTCTCATGTTACTTATTTTCTGTTTGGGAAGCCGGGTTGTTTTGCTCTAATCAATCAGGGGAACATCTGACAGTGAACGCAGCACCAGATCTGTGTGAACCACTGAAAAGACTGGAGAAGTGGGGCATCGATTCAAAAGCGAGTTTAATATGTTCAGCAGTTATTTGAACAGTATTTAGTGACTTTTTTTTTTTTTTTTTTCAATAGATTTCTGCAGGAATGATTCCTAAAGCCAGGAAATTAGCACTTCCTGTTGCCTTCTTCCAAAGTCAGTGAGTGTTTTTAATGGGGTTTTGGTTCAATGGCTGAAATAAGGTCTGTGGTTAATTTTCATGTTTTAGTCTATAAATCAGCCCAGTCTTGATTTCTTAAAGCATTAGTGTCTCTTAAAAAGGCCGGTTGCTAACGTTTAACATCATCAAGTTGACTCATCTGGTTGAGCACATACAACGAAGGCTTTGTCGTAGCTGTGGCCCTTTGCAGCATGTGATCCTCCCTCTCCCTCCCAAATTTATTTTGGATTTGATTTTGACCGTAACGTCTCTAAAATGTCACTTTCTCCGCGTGCAGCTGCTGAAATGGCTGAGAACGTATTTATATTTTTTCATGTCTGTCACAGAAATTGGAATTCAGCCTGGACGTAGTGGAAAGTGTCTGTTTTGTGTCATATTGCTCTTATGACGTCAAAATGATGTCAACAGTCTTTTCTCTGTGATGCATCATGCGTAAAAAAAAAATAGATGAGACGCCGAAACTGTAGAGCTTCAAACGTCACAGCAGTGATGTTCATTAGTGAAGAATATCCTGCTGAACAAAATGTGCCAGGGTCATAAGCCTTTTTCTGATTAAAGCCCAGATAAAAATCCCATTGTAAACCGCAGTGAAGCTAACGTCAGCGCTGGTTTTATAAAGATATAGACAGATAGACAGCATTCACTCTATGTGGAGCAGGTGCGAACCACACATTTCAAATTCTGTTGAAACATGTATATGTTGCCTAGATGTTTCACTTTTGGGAGGTTTAAACCCAGTTTTCTAGATGCCTTTTCACCTGGAAATCAATAAGGCACAGAACTGAACGAGTGAGTGAGCATAACCAATAAATAAATGAACATTTTCTTTAGTGAATGAGTGAGTAAGAAACTGTTGGCAAGATTATTCAGGGATTAATGAAGAGGCAACCCCCTTTTTCTATCACCTCCACTGTCTCTGTGCCTTTGTTGTGTTGGTGTGTGTCTGTGTGTGTGTGTCTGTGTGCGCACACTTCCTCGAGGCTCAAGTCATCAGCACTGAAACAAATCCAAAAGCATTCTCTTCCCCTCAGCCAGGATGTTTCGTCCTTAACATTCACTCAGCGTTTGCCAGTGTCGACAGGTGATGCCAAGCAGATGAATAGAGAAAATGCTCTTTGTTGCTCCTTATGCTCATCCCTTCTCTCTGTCTCTCTCCCCAGGCTGCTGTTTTGTCACGTTTTATACAAGGAAAGCTGCCCTTGAAGCCCAGAATGCACTGCATAACATAAAGACCTTAACAGGGGTGAGTGTGTGTCCTCCATTCTCCTCTGCCTACTTTCTCCTCTAATCACACACTTACAGCAGCACCCTGAGGCGGCCCCGCCCCAACCTGTGTGTGCGTGTGCGTGCGTGCGTGTGTGTGTGTGTGAATACACTGGTTTATACTTCAGTGTGTTGCACTGATGCACTGAGTGCATTTGCAGGCATGTGAGTGACCGAAAGTGAGTGCAGGTGAGAAAATGACTGTCGAGAGTTGGTTTGTGAAGGAAAGTGCAAACTATTGAATTCATGTTAAAGGTACCCTCTAAAATATTCTTGCAAACAACCACACATTGGTTTTGTGTCTCACGATAGGAAACACTCTCTCAGACGCCTCTATAGTCGTAATGTTTGGATCAAGGCTCCTATAAAAAAAAGGCCTTAGGCAGCAGAATTCCTCCTCTGACTTTACCCAGAATGCTAGTGTCTACCTTAACAGGCCATTTGAAGAGCTAACCACCTTGGTCACCAGACACCAGCGCGACTCCTGCTATCAGCTGCTCCTCACTGTGGAGCAGGCTTTGAATCGAGCACGTTAGCTGCCCACCTAAGCTAGCTCCACCAAGTGACAACCCTCTGTAATGTCAACCATCTTGTTTTTTTTTTTGTTTTTTTTTAAACCGGAAGAAACCATATTTGGAGGAGAAGGTGGAGCTGAGGAGGAGTGAGGGCTGGATCGCACCTGCTCTGTACTCTACCCTGATTGGGTGGTACAGTCTGTCAATCACAAGTTAACCACGCCCCCTAATCCATCCCCTGCTTTAAGGTCTATTTACCTCTAAATGGACCATCATTTGAAAAATCATGTTGTACTGAAGACATGAAGCTAGAGACTGAGACCATAAACTCATTAGGAAAATGTTTACTGAGCTAAGTAGGACATTTTCAGTACAATCTGACCTCTTTCTCGCCCCCTGATGGTCATTAGATAGAATACAGTCCACAGTCACTTTTATAGACAGTTTATAGTCTGTGCTCTTACATCAGTGAACAGTGACATTCACGTGCTGTCACTGCATCGCTCAGGCCTAATCCTGCTTTTGTGCTCACGTGTTCCTCATCGGTGTGTGTTCCTTCAGAGTTTGGAGCATTTTATCCTTTTCCTCTCCTGAGCTCCAGCGCCTGAGGCGTTTATTGCGTCACGTGAGGAGGAGGTGGCCCTTGAGTGACTTCGTGTCAGCGTCTTCTGAAGCTTCTGAGAGACGGTTGCCCACAGTGAAACGCCTCAATTACAGTGATTGTTTCTTTAAAAATGATCTTTCCTGAAGCTGGAAGTGCTTCCTGCCTTTGTTTTGCATGTGTGAAGAGTCTTGTCTGTTGTAATGTGTAACAGAGGGTCAGAGGTCATTGCACTAAACAGCAGTTTGATTGTCTTTGCCTTATTGGGATATAAATATACATCTACACAGAGATCATCCTTTACTGTACTGCTATTTTCAAGTAAACTCATGAAGCAAATCTTTATAATCAAATGTAAATTAATCATCTCACCAATATTTATCATAACCTTCCTCTGCAGTGCTGTGCGTTCATTTCACAAAGCCACTGGCGGTCAAAACTACTTTAAGTATGAGCGTTTGTTTGCTCGCTTGCACCTGTTTCTGCTGGTCTATGGCTCGTACTACAAAGTGTGTTGATGCTGTGGCGTTGCCTTTCATGCTGCCTGCTCCATTCTCCACTACTGTTCCCTCCTGCAGCCCAGGAGAGCGATAGAGGAAGTAGGCCGGTGCTCGCTCACAACTCTCGCTCTTTCAGCCCTGGGTGGATATTTAGAGGCCCCCAGATCCCCTCTGCTCGGGCTATTGGCTGCCTCCCCGCCTCTCTCCTTGGCTGCAGCGGCTAACTGGAGTCTCATCAGTTGAGCGCCTGCACTCGCTCGCTTCTGTTAGTTGGAACAGTGGATAGCCCTCCTGGGCAGGACGGGGTGGATACCGCGAATCCCACAAGAGCCGTACGTGGGATTTGCGCTCGTATTCCCGGTTCGGAGTCAAGCTTGTTGTTTTGCATGGAGTCACCGTGTTAATTGCTCGTGGAATAAGTACGTTAAATTTGGTCTGTTTTCCTGCGCTGTGAGAGTTTACTCACTTATCCTTTGTTGGAGGTGTGAAACAGCCCTGGGGAGGACACATACTGCAGCAGGATTATAGGAACATGAAATCGCCTTCTTCGTCTACACCATAACACCCTCCCTTCCTCTGTTCTGTCTGGTCATCCCTCCTCCTCCACCAGCTCCTCTCTCCTGCAGCATCTCTGGTTGTTATCCTTCAAATTTGGATTGCAGTTGATGGCAAAGGCGTAGGCTTGGCCTCGGAGGTGGAAGAAATCAGAGCTTCGTCGACCTTTCACACTGAGCCATTTTGCGCATTTAGTATATCAACCTTTCACAATAATGGCAGTCTAAATTCTTCTATTACTGATGCTCTAACTAAATGAAACGATAAAATAACCAGCTGTGAGATTAAATGTTTTACTGGGAGAAGTGGAGCTCCACTAAACTCATTTTTGTTCTTGGCAGTGCAGAAAAGCTTCTGAGAGGAGGTCAAATTAAAACTGTCCATTGAAACATAGACAACATTGATCAGCAGCACAATAAAAGCGTAATTAAACTGCATCATATTCATCAGTGCTGGACAACACTGACTGGCTGACACCCGATTTTTAATAACAGTCCAGTACTGACAGACGGATGTGGGTTTAAACCAAATACACACACAGTGACATAATGACAGATCATTTAAGTGGTTTGTGTTGGGCTTATTTATAATTTTTGAACAGGCTTTTTAAAGTGGTTCCACCGCAGCTTAAAATAAAAAACAAAAAAGGTGGGGTGGGGGCAGGGGCAGGAAAAGGTGAAGAGAAGAAGGCAGCTAGAGACAGAAAAAAAAAAAAAACAGATGATGAGGATGCTGAATTAATTCCTGAACGAGGCGAGTCAAGACAAAAGGAGAGCAGACGTGGAGAGGGAGAGATTGAGCGGGAGGTTAGGAGAGGTGATGGGCAGATGGACAGGAAAAAGGTGGAGTAGAGCACTCCAGCACGCTCGAGGGCAAAGCAATAAACGGGCCTCAGTTAAAAACCAATACCTGCTTATTAACTTCCCCACTCTCCTGGCTTGTAAAAAGCCAGCGGAACAATGTTTGTATTGGCGCTCTTCCCCTCCCTCGTTCTATCTCTCCTTCCAAAACCAAGGCCCTGACAGGCACTCTTTCCCTCCCTCCCTCCCTCCCTGCCTTCCTCCCCCGCTCGCTCGCGCTATCACTCCTTCCAAAACCGAGGCCCCTAACAGGGAGAGATGCAATCAGCGTGAAAAGTTGGATGGGCGCCAAATTGGAGAAAAGGGCACCGGTATTGGCAGCGCCGACTGGCAGCCATGTTGGTTTGGGGCAGAGGCAGTTGACAGGCTGCCATTTTTTTTTTTTTTTTTTTTTTTTTTAGGAGGGCATTAAAACGAAAGAGGGGACGAGGCTGGATTGTGTAGTTTGTGTGATGAATCTCTCCCTGTACGGCGATCGTAGAGGCGATGGCGGTGACGAGACAGAAGGATTGAGGTTCAGGCTTCTTCCCCGGGTAAAAACACCAGAGGAAGAAATACATATATAAATAAATAAACAACAACAACAGCAGCAGCAGCAGCAGCAGCAGCTCGTTGCCTCTCTGCCAGATCCCAGCTTCTCCTTATCTCTTTCCATCACTCCTCAGCTCAGAACATTTGTCAGGGATCTAACATTGCGTGTTTACCAACTGCACGTATGTGTGATTTTTATGCTTCCAGAAAGTGTATATTCATGTCAGCTCCAGACCTGTCTGTCATACTTCAAGGATGAAGTCATTTTTCCACAGCACATACAGGTCAGAACAGGGGCTGATTGTTTTACTGAGACTCCTTGTTTTCAGTTTGCATGTTTTTTTTTTTTTCCTCATGGAGGAGGTTGGTACCATCACAACCTCAGGGTATTGTGTGTCCTGCTGGAAGGCGACACTGATCACTGTAGTTTAGCAGTGAACAAGGTCGGTTTGTGATGAGTGCAGCTCAGAAAAGCTTTTGATTATAGGAGGTAAACAAGCTGTCATTACTGCCATGGCTCCTAACCCGTCGCAGTGAGGCCGTGGTGCAGGGGAAGGTTTTCACATTTGTTCAGCTTTTACACACACACACAAAAAAGTTTTTTACAGTTTGGTTTTTGTACAAACAAGAATTAATTTGTTAGTTAATAAGCTTTAATAGCAACTTTCGTTGCCCTCGGACGGAACCAAGTTACCTGCTGCCCTGTTTCTAGTGTTTTTGCTAAGCTAAGCTAATTAGCTAATGATGGTAGCTTCTTATATCCCACGCAGACATTAAAACGGTGTTTGTCTTCTCATTTAACTCGTCCCAAGTAACATGACAAACAGGTTCAATATGTAAAAAACACTCACAACTGCTGCACAACTGTTTCAAAATGTGGCGTCTTTAGAGCTTTGTTGCTCCGTGATTGTTTGAGCTACAGACGGGCCATTTTCTTCACATTAACCTAGAGAATCAACTCTTTCCAACGAGCCCCTGTTTGTCCACGTGAGTCATTTACTTCCATCAATAAACTAATGTGTAAAGAGGCCAGACATTTGGTTTTTGGGTGGATCGGCCATCTTTGCTGGTGACGTCTGGAGTCACTTCACTGAGTTCGATGTCCTCGCTTCTTCGGCTCCTGTGGGGGCCGTCACAGCCAGTCGGAGGCTTGGCTGTTAGTCCAGACAGAAAAAAGGCAGATATGGACAGAAAGATATTTAGTGGGGTGAGTTGTTTGGGTGCATATCATGTCCGCCACATCATTCCCGTTCTCTTTGTCCATTTTCAACCCACGTTGGTTTCTTTCATCTATAAATGAAGTAAAACCAAAGAATTCCACTTTCACAGTGTAATACAGTTAATTAAACGTCATATTTCAAATGATGACACAGCAATAAATGATTATAACCTTCGCTGTGCCTCCTCAGTAATAGCAGTAGCACGGCACAAAAATCAGCAGGTGGATTCATCTATAGAAAAGGAAAAGAAAATAAATAATTTGCTAGATTTTTAGTTTTTTTTTGTTTTTTTCAGTAAAAAACAAAAAATAATGAGTCATCTGCATGACATACACACAGAGTCTCTTCAGTGAAGACGGGTAAGAGAAGAACAACAGCTTTCACTGAAGTCGTTTCTAATGACCCGCTAATGAAGCTCCAGGGGGGTGGAGGCAGAGTGTGTGTGCGTCTGTCTTTGCCTGCAGAGCAAGTGTGTTCATCTCTTCGGCTCTAATAGCACGAGTGAGGTCTAAATACGTGACAACGTGCGCGCACACACACACACATACAAATACACAAAATCCCTACCGCAACCCATCTATCGTGGAAAAACATGGCCTGTAGCCCTGGAGCGATTTAAAGCCATAAGACCCAAACCCCTGCTGCATGGACTGATCCACACCCCTGCATGACTCTTTAACACACACACACACGCGCTTATGCTGGAGCATATGCCTCAGCACAGTCTGACTTTATTGCATTACTTTTTCTTTTTCTTTTTTTTTTTTTATTTCTCCTTCCTGATCCACTCCAACCTCAGCACTAACACAACACACACGCTGCGTCGCACACACGCCAGCAAACAACACGGGGCGAGTTAAAGCCTGTCAGCCCGCCTGTCAGACAAGGTTGTTTGAGATTTTCCACTAAATTGAACTCTTTCATTAGTGGCTGACAGATGTCTAAATGCCCGGTGTCTCCCCTCTTTGAC
>CM076669.1:2130901-2145004 GCA_038496675.1 Rachycentron canadum | reverse complement strand
CCACCGCCGCCACCCGCCACCAGGGCCCCGGGGCCGCTCTTCTCCTGTCTGAAGCTGGGTGAAGGGGATGGAAAGATGGAAGGATGTAGGGAGGGGTGAGAGCTAATCTAGGACGTGTCCTCTGGAGTGCCCTCCAGCTTGGAGAAGTTCAGTCCTTTATCCTTCGTTTTCTTTCTTTTCTCCCTCTCTGTTCCTCCTTCCCTCCCTCCATCCCTCCTCCTTCCCGTGTCTCCTTCTCTTTTGTCCCGTTGAGTCTCTCTTTCCATCTTTCTACCCTCTCTTTCTCTCCTTCTCTTCCAAGAAAAAGGATGAAAAGCTCTTTGATTCACAGTTTCTCTCAAGGATATTTCATTCTGACACAGTGAGGTGGAGGGGAGGAAAGGGGGGGGGGGGGGGTGTGTGTGTGTGTGTGTGTGTTGGAGGGGAGGAGGAGGAGGTGGGGTGGTGGCTTCAGACGCGATCAGTCGAGCCCCGTCCTCCACGTGGGTGGATCAGAGCGTTTGTCGAGCGCCAAGTTCGATAAGAAGCGTGGGGCTCATTAAAAGCTACCGTCGCACCGAGACCACACACACACACACACACACACACACACACACACACAGGTCCCCACCTCCCTTACCTTTCTGCTGGCAAGATAATTAGTGACGCTCTGCTGCCAGAATACAGGCGCAAGGTTGTGTGTGTTCATGCAACCAAAGGCACATCAAAGGCCCTCATCAAAGTAAGTGTGATCTCCAGTCGGGTTAAGGTTTAAAAGCAGCAATTTATAATCCAAAGACATAAGTCATTTAATCGGTCATTTATTATTTCAAGTTGGTGGACAGAGCCGCAGACAGAGGCACAGACTGTAAGTGATAATGTGTATTATCATTTTAAATGATGTGAGAAATCATATTCTTTCATGCAAAAGCCCCTGTGGTCTCCTGACTGCGACTGTTCCAGCCTTTGAAGGGAACTTGTGTGCTCGCTGGAGAAACGAAGGACTGTACCACTGCGGCTCCTCTCGCACTGCAGACCTTTTGTGTTTATTGTTACTCGTGACAGAGCACGTTTTAATGTGACCCACATCTTCACCGTTGAAAGTAAAATCTAGTGCAATCTATCTGTTACGTTGAGCTGAAATGTTTTTATCGCTGATCTAGTGTGTGTTTAATTTACTTAGCCATTAGCTGCAACTTGTAAACCTTTCATTTACCTCTTTGAGTGCTTTGAGTTCTGTATCACTCTGCTACATGATTAGCAAGCCAACATTAGCTTTGTCAGTTGATTCAGTTAGCTGCACAACGGTTAACATCTGGCACAATTTACAGATGTTCCCTAAACGCTTCGCATGCAGACTACAATATATAGATGTTCCCTAAACGCCTCACTTGCACGCTACTGAAAGACAGTTTCAATTTACAGATGTCACTAAATGCCTCATATGTAGGCAACGAGTAGACATTATGAGGCAATATGAGAGGCCACTGTGGGCCCCTTTTCTCCTTGGGGGCCCCTCCTGATGGTGCACGTCTGCCTGGTAGTTCTCCCATTTCACGTGGCTTCATGACTTATCATCTTTACTTCTATTTAGATTTTATTTACCAATAGTGCTCCTGCCATATTAGACTTTTTTCCCCGTGTTGTATCAAAAAAAAAAAAAAAAAAAAATCTCTTAAAGCTGCTCTGAATTTAACAACGTGCCCTGCTCAGAAGGCCGATTTGTTCTCGTGCCAAATAGTGTCTTTAAATGAGAAAATATCCTCCAGTCTGACTGTTGGTCCTTTGTGATGAGTTGCACAGACTGTTATTGTGTGGGAATCTGTTTCTAAAGTTGTCCACAAACACATGTTTGCAACAACTGCATTCAGACCACCTGATACTGTTGCTCTCAGCTGACGCCAGAATCGGATCCAGCCGGCGTCGATGAATTCAGTCGTACCTGCTGAGCGCAATCAGATTGAATCCATATAAACGACCATTTATCAGCCGACTGATACCTGAGCACACTTTTCAAGTGTGCACAAGTGTGTGTCTTCAGCGACGTGCTTGTTAGTGCCTCAGCGAGGGGAGCGCCGCTTCGTGTCCACAGCCTGTCAGTCAACGCGTGCTGTTTGTTCAGGTGCGAGCCCATTTCACATATCGCCGCTTCATCACAATGGCTCTCCACGCGCCGCTTAAGGAGCAGGCAGGAAAAAGAGCCCAGGTAACTCCCCTTGAATGGCTGATTTACTCCTTTTTAAAGTTTTTGGCAGCTCGCCGCAGCACATACAAGCTCCTGTGAAACCTGACCGCCGTAACCGCCCCAGGACCTAGGAAGTAGTCCGAGGTGGTACTAGGCCGGAAACAGCGGAAATATGGCAATGTAGGATATTAAATTTCTCATGTTCTAAGTCGTGTGTCATCAAACATTCATGTGTTATAGCCTGGAGGATATTATGCAACAAGCTGAAAGGTTAGACCTCGGACAAGTGGTTTAAAAGGCTGAAAGGAGACAGATG
This sequence comes from Rachycentron canadum, assembly GCA_038496675.1. Lineage (NCBI taxonomy): Eukaryota > Metazoa > Chordata > Actinopteri > Carangiformes > Rachycentridae > Rachycentron > Rachycentron canadum. The sequence continues at coordinate 2,142,524 of CM076669.1, read as the reverse complement.
ATCAGGAGGCAGCTATTAGAGCACCAGTGTTTTAAATATGTGCGTGTGTGTGTAGGTTTGCCTGTGTGTGTCCTCATCTTTAAATCCTGCTCGGCTCCCCACAGATCATTTAAGTCCAGAAAAACAACAGGAGCTCTTTCATTGCAAACACCAGCCCCCCCCCCCACACACACACACTCACATACACATGCACATACATATACACACAACTGTTCCCACAGCGGTGTCATTACAGAGGCTCATTATCGAAATCAATTCAATTAAAGGCTGTAATTGCTATAGTGAAACCCAAATGCTATCGCAACCAAGGCTGAAGGAAGACAAACCTCATTGATGCACCGACCCTCAGAGTGTGTGTGTGTGTGTGTCTGTGTGTGTGTGTGTGTGTGTGCGTGCGCTTATTTAACCAAAGAAATATTAATCGCTTGTTTCAAATTAACTTACCTAACCCCTATTTTCTCTCTTGAGTTGGTGGCAGCGTTTAAGCATATTGATTCATGGAGGGGGGAGGAAGGAAGGGAAGGGAAGGGAGGGAAAAGGAAAAGGGGGAGTGAGGCTGTAAATGCAGGCTAACTATGTTAAACACTTAGAGTAGTTAGTGTGGAGACGCGACGCAGCATAGCTAATGCCAAATCCCTCAATCACTCTGCTCACACACACACACACACACACGGGCTGGGTTAATTGTTTACCGAGCTAAATGAAGTGGGTATAATGTAGGCTAACTGTGCGCTAAGCACTGCTAAGACGAGGGATATTGTAAAGGACAATTTGATTTATAGTCGTTAGTTGTTTGCTGAAAGGAGAGTGAGAGTTGAAGTCACATTTTATCTGTATCAAGGTGTTGATGTTGATTTGTGATGTGTCAAGTGTGTGTGTGGAGTTTGTTTTACTGCTGAGGAAAGGAAACTTTCTCTTTTTACACCCAAAACTTTACAACAAGCTGTTTTCGTTTTTATTTTGAAACCTTCACCGTGTCATTAAGAAATTAAGCTATTTTCAACAATTTACCCAGAGTTATGATGCTTATTTTAAAGGTCTCATGCTCGATGTGTTTTATTTTGAAGGGTTGATCTTCATAAGAAGATATTTGTGATTTTTAAGAACCAAAAACCATCTCAGTGTAGTTTTACATCTCCTCTCTCAGGCTGAGCTCTGGAAACAACAGTTCAATCAGCCAATCAGAAGAGAGGATCTGAGCCTCTCTTCTGATTTGCTGACTGTTTACTGAGTGATCCAATAAAAGTATAGCAGATTTTAGGTAAAACACTCAGAGAAACCAAATCCTGTAAGGTTTGAATGGTGGGTCCAGGTGGGCGGGGCTTGGCTGAGGGTGGTGACTGCTTTGTTGTGACATCACAAAGTTCCAGGCATCCTGACGGCTGTTTTTAAGGCTCAGTTTCTGAAAACAGGCTGTGAGCATTTCTCTGTGGACTGAGAACTTTAATACTTTCACTGTATTAATATAGAACCTAGACCTGATTTGTAATCAAAGACCACATGGAGGTCCACCTTTAGACTGTGTGGACCTTTAATGGCGTCAGGGGGAAATCAAAATTGTGGCTCTCAAGTAAAGAAATGCCCATCAGACCACAAATACATTCAGTGCACATTGAAACTAAGCTGCTGGACAAAAGAGTGAAAATTGTGGTTAAATTTCCACTTTTGCAATGAGAAATGTGAATTTTCTTAACAGCCTCTGAGAATTATGGGTAAAAGATGCTCAGAGTTGATCAGTGACATATATCAAGCATCTGCTCTTTTGGAAATCAGCACTCTGAGTACACAATTTTCATGTGTAATCACCTTTATTGCATTATTATATCACATTTGTGAAAGATTTCCAAAATTGCTCCATGTTTGCATTGTATTGTTATGAGATTTTAAGAAAAAAAAAACACACACATCCAATAGAAATTTACAACTCGGCTTCATTCTGAAACACTGAATGAGTGTTGTCTGAAAACATAGGTGTGTCTTGTAGTAAATGTAGTGTCTTGTCTTATCGGTGATGATCACCGTCTGGAGGTCATGCGTGTGCTGTCACGCCTTCATAGGTGTGTGTGCATGCAATACACTCGCTCGTGTGTGTGTGTGTGTGTGTGTGTTTGTGTGTGTGTGTGTGGTGGGTCGTACGGTCTCGGTCACCGATATTGAATCCCGACTGTGAGGGCCATCTGTCTGACTTTGACCCAGCAGCTCACCGTCACACCTTCAGAGAGGAGGGAGGAGAAAGAGTGTGTGGTCGTCATCTGTGTTTGTGTGTGTGTGTGTGTGTCTATGTGTGTTGGAGAGAGGGCGAGAAAGAGAGAGTGTTGCGGTTGGTACCATACAGCATGTGTACTCCCTGGTTTTTGGCACACACACTCTGGTTATATGAACTTGGCTGTTGCCTTTGAAGGTGCCAACTGCTGGTTAAGGGCACACACACACACACACACACACACACACACTCACACTTCAACACTTTCTTCATATACACACTCCCTCCTCAACACACACTCGTTCTATTCCCAGCATGAACCTCAAGTTAGTCCTCTGGCTCCAGGACAAGTCGACCTCTGACCTTTTAAGCACCGATGCATTCCTGGAAGACGTCAGCAGGCGAGAGCAGGCGACAGGGGATAACGTTAACCCAAGAGCGGCAGTTAACATTTAGGAAGTGTAGGGTTTCCTGCACTCGATGCACCGGGAGGGACTATTTAACAGGCAGCCAATGGCAGGGTGGAGGGGGAGGTTAGCGCGTAGACCAGCTGAATGCCGACGACGTTGCTGGGAGTTTTTGTACATGATGAGGATATAAAGATAAAAAAGGGCGGCTGGTGGGTGACATTTATCAGCTCGTCCGACAGATAGACACCTCGCCTCAGCCAGGGAGGCAAGGGGTGGGGTGGGGGGAGTGGGAGGGTGGTCATTAAAGAGGCTGCCCCATAACTGGAAGGTCGTAAAATCCATCCTGGCTGCCTGCTGCACTCTGATCCCTCTGGTGTAATGTGGACCTTATGGTTTCACTCATCCGTAAATATCTTCTGCTGATTGGATAAGCTAATTTTACATAGCCACAACTTTGCTTCGTCATGCTCTCACACAAATTAAAAGCTCAATAACCCAGTATTTCTGTATTACTGGTGGATCAAATGACTATTTTATCCTCCTTTAGCTCCCTGCTTTGGTCTTACAGCAAATTTAATGTACACACAGTCTCCTAACAACCCTGGTTTTAGCAAATGAGCTGTGCTAAGACCTCTGTTTGCTACCAGCTAAGCATCAAACAGCAGTTTGACAAAGTTAGTGACTAGCTGCTGATGAAAGTCAAACATTGAGTAAATAATAATGTTTGCTAGTATATTAGCCATTCAACAACTTATGTCAGGTTTATGTGTTTGTCAGCTTGTTGTGTATTTTCTCCTCCCATCTCGTGGTCAAAATATAAATTAGTGCAGCTTTAAAGGTCAATGGTTGACATAGAGAACTGAAACCTCTTCCCCTCTCCCAGCTAAAGCTTCTGCTTCTAGCTAGCAGCTAGCTGTAAGTCTGTGGTGCATTCATTGGGTTTGGGTCATTGGTCAAACCAACTGCGTCACAGTCGGTGCAAGTAGATCGCCCCAATTCAAAGGCTCCTTCTATGCAAAGGATCCTTCACAGCCCAAACCACCTCAAGATTCATTGGCCGGTAACAAAAATAATACGGCAGTAAAAAAAAATACCACAAAAACAACAGCAAGTCTGAGAATTACACTTTTAAAGTATGTGGTTTTAGCTCACGGTACATCTGGTGAAACCAAGGGCCTTTAAGCCTCAGTTTTTTGTGACAAAAAAAAAAATTGATAAATAACAACTTGGCCTTCGTGATCTACAACAGCTCCGAAGGATGTGGAGCCTGAATGGTGACACAGCTGAAGTTACAATTACAGGATGTGAAGTTACACAGGCTTCAGTCGCAGGCTCTGAAGCTCTGGAAGAAAGTGATGTCAAATGTGGTTTTCAAAGGTTTAACTGCAAGAATGTTTGGTCGTGTTGCTGTGACCTGTAACAATTAAAGAAGGCTAGGTCACAGCTAAAACTCAAAGGATATGAAAGAAATAACGAGTAAGTGAATGTTTGTTTAGGGAGAGAGAAGGAAAAAATCAGAGCAACTCTTTGAACTAAATTAATGAAGACATTGTGAATCTCTCAGTCTGGAGAAGGAGCTCCACTCCGAACTTCTTGGATGTGAATCAAATGTCAATAACGTGGACCGAGTGCTGGACCGAGCTGAACCCGTCGAAAGGAGAGAAATCAACAAGTTAAATTTAATTTAGATACAAACGAACCAATAATCACCAGCGATGCCAGTTCCCGTGTCGCAGCTGCTGAAGATCTGTGAATCCACATCAGTTTTATAGCAGGTTAATAAATAAAACAGATTGCTTTGCAGTGATTGTAGAGCAGCTAAGAGGAGTTGTTATTCTCAGCAGTGTCGTTCTTAAACAGGAACAACATGGTGGCTCAGCAGCTCATTATTAGCCGTGTGAGTGGTGACTTTCAGTCTGCGCATTAATATGTAAATTAAATGTTAATCGATTTTCAAAAGGTGTGCATTTATCATGTATTTTACAGCAGCGGCCCAGCGTGACTCAGTCAATCAGAACTGAACTATGCAGTTTGTAATAAGGCAATTCAGGTGCTCTAAAAATGATTAAAAACAAATGGTGACACTTTACTTGGAGTGCACTGCAGATGCATTACGAGCAGATAATAAGCCCCTTGAAGCTCGGGCAAACTTTTTACGACGTAATAATCAAACATCCGGAAATTACATTCAGTCCAACTTTTTGTCATCAAGTATTCAGCTGCCCTGTAAAGTATTCAGCTCGCTTTTTTCTTTTTTTTTTCCTCCATATTTTGTAAATCATGTTCTCATCATTAATTATTATGCAGTGGCTTAGAGAGGCTTATGAGGACCACTTCAATTAAATATTTAGCAAAGAAAACAGACTCGGTTCTTGGAAGAGCAGAGAAGAAAAAAATAGTCTCGTGGGATGTAGCAGGTAAACAGGAAGTGTGTGAACAGGAAGTAGACGAAGCAGCCTGATGACTAGACACATACATTAGTAAATGCTAAACGCCGGCGCAGCATCAAGCCGGCCGCACACATGGCTTTACGTTGTTAGGTTTTTGGTTCTCTGTGTTTTTTATGAGCCTGAGCGCGGCGAGGACTTAGTAGTTTTGCCGGGCCCCCGCTGAGCGCATAATGAATGGCAGACTGCGGCTGTGGGCCTGCCAGGCAAGAAGAAACAGCACTGTGGAATTGTGGGGTAGCGGAGGAGAGTCTTGCTTTGTGGGTCTCGGCGGGAGCTCACTCAGATCAAACACGTCGACAGCGCCGCCGCCCGCTGGGCATTCTCGGTAGACAGACCTGAGAAGGAGACGCCTGAAAGCCAGACAGAGATTTTTGTACCTATGTGAATGTGTCTGTGTGTGTGCGTGCGGGCTGTTTATGTTTGTATACATGTGTTGATCTGTAGCTGTGTGTGTGTGTGTGTGTGTGTGTGTGTGTGTGTGTGTGTGTGTGTGTGTGTGTGTGTGTGTGTGTGTGTGTGTGTGTGTGTGTGTGTATTGCCGCTTTTGCCATTGTTTTTCAAGAGTGAATGATGGCGGCATGGCGGATGCTGTCATGGCTTTTGTTTTGGGGTTTTTGTGTTTTTGCCTTTGGAGGACAGACTTTGAAATGGATTAACAAGAACTGACTTGATGTGACTTCCAGGTTTGCTTTGACATGACTTTTCTCCTTTTGATGTGGCTTCATCCCACACACACACACACACACACACACACACACACAGAGTCTCACACACACACTCGCACACTCACACCTCCTCCTCAATGTCCCTGCATCTGTCCTTGTGTTAGTGATACTGTACTGAGACTGGAGCCTGAAGGTTTTCTTGTCTGTCCAGTGTCTGCAACGCTCTTCCCTCCTCTCCTGGACCTTTATTCTTCTTTCCAATCATTTATCTTTCTCATTTTTTTTTTTAACTATCTCTCACTTGATGGTCTTTCTCCCACCACATCTTCATCTTTAGTCTTTCTTGTTTACTTCTCTTTATATCGTCCTAGACGAAGACATTGCTCTGATTTTCTTTTCATCTAAAAATTGGAAGTCAAAGCTTTGACCGAATTAGCTTTTTTTTTTTCTTTTCTTCCTTTTTCACTTGTTTTCTGTTCGTTCCTTCTTTCTTTCCTATCCGCTTAAAAAAATGCAACTCAGATGCAAAAAAAAAAAAAAATCCAGTTGTGTTGCTGCAGTTCCACATATTTATTGAGTTTTTTGTTAGATTTTAAGGGGCTCAGTAATAGTGGACTCTTAAGGCTGCCGTCTATGAGGCAGATGGAGGTTGTTCACTTCTGCTTCATCCGTCCATTCTTTGTTTCTTCCTCCTCCACCGCTGACTGCCCCCATCAGGCACATTTGGGAACTAATCAACGGACAGACTGGATGTGTGTGTGTGTGTGTGTGAGTGAGAGTGTGTGAGTGTGTGTCTGGGAGAAGGAAAAAAAAAAAAAAGCAGAGTGAGGATGATAAGGAAGAGAGCAAGAGGGAGAGAGTTGGGATAAAGGTGTGTGATAGAATTGGAAGATCAAAGCCTTCTGTCACAGCGTGACTGAGCCCAGGGGCGTTATGGGTAAGACAGGGCACATACACACTCGTACGGACACACACACACACACATTCACGGCTGGTATTTGACTCTGAGTGTGATTGATACTGGGCTAGATTTGGAGAATCACTGTCATTCGTCTCTCTGCAGATCAAACAGCCACATAATCTCCCATAAAGGAAAGAGAGATGGAGGGAATAAAAAAGGGACAGAGAAGGAAAGATTGAAGGAGGGGGGGGGGGGAGGGAGAGGACAGGGGAGGGAGGGGCGATGACAATGCCTTCTCATCTGTGAAGTGTTTTCTTGTTTTCCATAAAAGAAGAACCCACCACCTTAAAACACATCCATCATTCAGCTCCATTAACCTGCCTCTGGGGCACATCAGAGAGAAACCCAGCATCTAAAGAGACAAGTGTAAACGCAAACATTAGACCCCATTTACACCTGGTGCAAACACGCAATCTGTATGTCCATATCTTATCTCCGAGCCAGTAATAAAAGGTGTGAATGCAGACAGGACACGTCTCAGCCTCAGCCGGGCGGAAACAAATAACACTTCGTCCAGTAAAACAACCCAGCCAGCAAGTTGAAAGGTCACTTAACTCCACCCCTTCCTGCAGTGGAGTGAGTGAGTGAGACATATGTATATATATACATATATATGTGTATGTATAGAAATATAAATATTTTATTTAAAAATAATTTTATAATTTAGTTTTTATTTTTTTTTGTTTTGTTTTTTTTTTACTTGTCATTCTCTATTGTATTGTATTAATTTCTTTAGCAGTTATATTTTATATTTTTAATTCTACTGAATGACTGAAGTGAGCTTTGGTTCAATAATGCCGACGCCAAAAAAGCCTGTTGAATTGATGAGTGAGTGATTGGTTTTACTTATTTCTATTTAAGTATAATTCTGTATGTATATTTATTTTATTGATTATATTCATACTTATATTTTTGCATAATTAAATTTAATGATTTAAACTTCATTCATGAAGGTTCGTATTGGCCTTTTGTTGGTGTCTAACAGCTGCTCAGAAATTAAGCTACAACTTCTTGTTCTTCTTCACTTTCTTGAGCTCTCTATTTTTATTTTTGGATCTTCTTTCTCTTCTTCTTCTTTAACAAACATGCTTTTATTTTTGCTGCACAGAGAGAATATAAATATACAAAAGTGGAACAACAGTGGAAGAAAAAACAAACACAGCAGATCATGCATACAACAGTCGCCACGTTTTTCTATATGTGACAGGAACAAAATCATACATTCATATTCCAGTAGACAAACTCATCCCATATCTTATCGCACACGCTCTTAATCTCTCCAGATGTAAAGTACTCACCGTTTCTCCCAACTACTATTTCCACATTCATTCCAATGAAATTAACCCTCTTCAAGTTTTTCCCTCACTCTTGCTTTTTTCTTTTCATGTTCCCCCTCTTTGTTCTGGATTTGGTCCCATTGATTGTTTCTGGCACCTTTAGTGTCCTACCCCCACCTTCAGGATGTGGAGGTATTTGAGGCCTTAACCAGATTTGAAAACCTTTATCACAGTGTGTGTAAATGATGTTATTAAGTCTAACACGGACATGAGACGCCTGAAATGCAGCGTGTGTGTGTGTGTGCACGTGTGTGTATTTAATGTACTTCTTCTTTGTCTCCACAGATGCACCACCCTATTCAGATGAAACCTGCAGACAGTGAGAAATCTAATGGTGAGTGGCCTCACACACACACACACACACACACACACACGCACACATGCACACAGACAGGCGTCAATCTCACACACACATGCATCAATAGCTTTCCTGAATGTGCTTGGTAATAGCTATCTCACTCATGTGCTTGCTCGCCGCCTGACTGGCAGACGAGACGAGCAACGTGGGGGGAGGGGGAGGGGGAGGGGGAGATCGAGCGAGAGACATAGAGAGGAATAGAGAAAGAGAGCCATGGCGGGGAAATGCTGATATATATAAATATATTTTTATATGTGTGATGAATTATTAAGGTGCTTCAGAAGGAGGTCAGTGAAAGTTGAATCGTTTTGGCCTCGTGGTGAACCAGCCGCTCTCCGCCTGTGGCTGTTCACTCATACAAACATGCTGTACGCTTGCCTCACACACACACACACATATTAATGCATCTGCCTCACACATATACACACACACACACATATAAGCACTGTTACACACTGTGTCCTCAGATCACCCCATTTCCAGACTACATATTGCAGATCCAGTTCTGAATTGATTTCCTGTAGCGACTCTGTTCCTCCAGTCTTTCTCATTCTAATGAGGAACCTGTTGGACGGAGGAAGCATCTAAAGGACAGAGGTGCCGTTTGTCATATTGTCAATGACTCCCATGAAAGATGTTCAAGCCCCAAGCCCATTGGTTGGAGACGGAAATCTCTAACCGATTCAGCCGTGTATGCTTCCAAAGATCACGTCGTCTTTAGAGCGTTATTGCTCCGTGATGGTTTGAGAGAGAGAGAGAGATAACGGGTCTTTATAACGAGCCCTGATTCGTCCATGTGTGACGCTAACGTTGAATACACTCATTAACGAAGTCAGGTAAGACTTGGATCAGTCTGAGCCTCTGACTGGATCATTGCTGCTTTACTTCTGTGTGTTTATCCATCCATTCTCATCCTCCATCTTTGATAGTGACGCCTAGAGTCACGTCTCTACATGGGACACTCCTATTGGCTCCAGTGGGTGATGTCACAGCCAATCAGAGTGTCTCCTTCAGAGGCCTAGCTGTCAGCTGCTTGTAGAGCCAAAGTGACAGAATAAAGACAGAGAGACATGGACAATAAGATATTTAGATCATTTGAGGCTTTGGAGCTGATTTTTCATCATTACTGCTCAAAAGTTGTTAGTTTTTCTTGTTTTCTGAGCTTCTATCCCCTGTTACAGTGAACAGAGTCTTTACTGAGTCACATATATAATTAGCTGAGGTTGAGCTGATTCTGAATATGTGGAGACTTGGTGACATTTTTAAAAATGGAAAAACAGAGGGATGAAAAAACGGAAAATCCTTGTGTATGTGTGTGTGTGTGGGTCAAAAATGTTTGATTGTTATAGGAGGCAAAATTATCTCCTCAAGCAGCTGGATGCTGGAGTTTTGAGCAAAAGTGACTCAAATGTTGCTGCAAACGTGATGCATGAGCAGGGCTTTTGATTTCAGGGCTCCTGACCTTTCATTCACGGAGACTCTGGAGGACTGTGGGGAGCCGAGGCTGTAATAACCCCCCACTCTTCTCTCACCTGCATCATCACATCACAAAAGGAGATAAATGAACAGGTTTTGGGGGAATAGAAACAAGACTTTCTCCACCAGACATTAGCACACACATCTGTGACCTTTGACCCTGCAGCAACATAAAGTACAAGACACAAGCAGAAAAAAGTAAATGTAGCTTTATGATGGAAAGCTTCGTATTTGATTAGTTGAAGATTATACAGGTTTCTACGGTGGCCCTGAGAGCTCTAAATGGACCATCATTTAAAAAATGAACATCATGTTGTATTGAAGACCATAAACTCATTAGGAAAACGTTTACTGAGCTAATAAATCAAGGGAGAAGTAGGGACATTTTCCCATAGACTTCAATACAATCTGTATTCTCTTTAACAACCAGTGGCGTCGCCCCCTGATGGTCATTAGATTTAGATCAGATCAGATTTAATAAGTGATGCTGTTAAGAATAACTTCTCTACCAAACCTAAACATCATAAAGAAAAATGACAAGATAAACTCTCACTAAATCATCTGACGACGACGACGATGATGATGATGATGATGATGATGATGATGATGATAGCTGCTTCTTTTTCCGGAGTCAAAGTGAATGTTTCAGTTGCTCCATCAGTTTTTCAGAAAACCATTTCCCTCTAATACAGTTTGAGCTCAGCCTCTGTCCTCCTGCTAATTCACCCATGAGTTGGTGTTTTGGCATCTTTCACTGCCGAGCCTTCAACTCCCACTCAAATATAATGAAGATTAGTGTGATTTCAGTTTTGGAGCAAATTTAAAATCACATTAAAAAAAATAAAATGAAATAAAAATCTCACAATTATCTTTTCATTCCAGGAACAAATTTGTGGTTACTCTGGATAATTGACTGTGGACAAATATTTTTTTTCTCAATGAAAGTCGTCGTCAGTCGTGTCTGTTTGCAGCAGATATCAGAAAACTTTTAGCAAATAAAACTGAAATTATTTGCATGACTAAGTGAGAAAATGTGTGTTTTTGCAATTTGGGTGAAGTGACCCTTAACGCTGAGTAATTGAGCAGAATATGAAAATGGATACTATAAAAACCATGATTGGATGAACTGGCCGTTTAAACATAGTAAAAGATTTAAAGGGTGTTTTTGTGACACCTGCAGGAGCCGTGTGTGTGTGTGTGTGTGTGTGTGTGTGTGTGTGTGTGTGTGTGTGTGTGTGTGTGTGTGTGTGTGTGTGTGTTCATATAAAAGGCACAGGCGTCTCAGAGCAGTCCTTCAGACTGACACACAGACGATGGAGTAGACATCATCGTTGAGGTAATGATGGAGCAGCTCAACCCTCTTGAGCCTGCAGAAGTCTGTACGCCTCCAGGTATCACATCATCTTTAGAGACATGCTGTTTTTTTTACTCCTTAAATTGAAGAATCTGCTCTTTCTAACGAGCCCGGATTTGTCAGTGTTTGACGCTGACTTTACTCCATAAGCTCATGAAGGAAGTTAGTATAGATTTGGATCAGTCTGACCCTCTGACTGGAGCATTGCTGCTTCACCTCTGTGTGTTTATCCATCCATTCTCATCCTCCATCTTTGATAGTGACGTCTAGAGTCACGTCTCTACATGGGACACTCCTATTGGCTGAAGTGGGTGATGTCACAGCCAATCAGAGTGTCTCCTTCAGAGGCCTAGCTGTCAGCTGCTTGTAGCCAAAGTCAATGGGATCAATCCTGTATTTTTCTGATCTC
>CM076669.1:2091480-2116203 GCA_038496675.1 Rachycentron canadum | reverse complement strand
CTCGTCCCCCCCCCCCCCTCCTCCCCTCCTTACAGGATGTGCGTTTGTCACGTTTTCCACCAGAGCTATGGCACAGAATGCAATCAAAGCCATGCACCAGTCTCAGACTATGGAGGTACTGTACTCTTGCCCTTTCTTTAACTCTCTCTCTCTCTCTCTCTCTCTCTCTCTCTCTGCCTCTGCCTCTCTTGCTTCTTTTATTGCTGCACTTCACTCTGTCAGTGTGCCACCAATTTAAGATGTGGGTCTCATGTTTGAATATCTGTATGGCCCTGAGTCACCTCTCTGTCAGAGTCGCGACTTACCGATGTACAGTCCAGGTTGGGCCCGGAAACATTTTCATCACTTCCACCACGACTTGAGCTTGGATTCAGTGCAGTCACATTAATCTGAGGCTGCAGCAACACTAAATTAAACACAGACAGATTCAATTAGTTATTGCTTGTTGCAGCTCAAAGCAGTTTAACCATTTTTTTTTTAATATACACAAATAAAATCACTTTAAGTTGATGAAGTGTTTAAATCAGTCAGCAGAGTTCTGTAATATACTGTATCTGTTGAATTAATGAGGAAGTTGATGAAAAAAATTTGGTGAAGAATCGACTCAAATCAATTCATATTTATTCATTCAGCCCAAAAATGACAAATTAGGTTTTTCAAATCTCAACAACGCACAATATTATCCATCTTAAGACCTTGATTTAGGAGTGGAGACACTATAAATACACAAAAACACCTCAGGGGGAATCTGTAGTGAAGGGTAAGGCACAATATAGACAGACAGATAGAGAACCAGGAAGACAACATCAAGCAACATAACATATCTGATGTGTAATAGAAGTTATCTGTGGAGATGCCAGTGAGAAATAGGTAGGAGTTTGTGACCTGGCCAGAGCAGTATATCAGTATTAAGTGATCAATGTTTAAAGGTCCCATATTTGACACTTTTCCAGTATTTTATTTTGAAGTGTTGATATCAATCAGAAGATATATTTGTGGTTTTAAGAACCTGTATGGACCTTTAACATCTACCTTTAGACTGTATGGACCTTTAACATCTACCTTTAAACCGTATGGACCTTTAATAACTAAAAAATCTCTGTCCTTAACAATGTTACAGAGCTGTGTCTGAAAGCCTTTTCTCGTCTCCATTGACTTCAGTGCGTTCTCCTCATCTGTGCTCCCTAATTTCCAAAGTAGGACGAACTTTGGCAAAGTCTCAAAACTGCCACAAAAAGGCATCCCCTCTGACACGTTAGTCACAATGGGCAGGTGGCGTTACAGACCTCATCAGCTGCACAGCGACCCCAGCGGCGGCGCCTTTGTGTTTCCCCCTGTGTTTTTTTTTTTATTATTTATTTTATTTATTTTGAGCAGGGGGGTTGGGGGCGGGGCGCCCCTCGTCTCAGCATTGTCAGGCCGACGACAGGGCGGGATGACAGGGCTGTGATTGGGAGAGAATTACATGGTGTACCACAAAATGCGAGTGTGTGTACATGTGTGAGTCAGCGAGAGAGACAAAAACTGGTAATAACAGGCTGTGTTAAAGAATAAAAGACGAGTGGCGTTCACCCCCGTAGCCCCCTCATTAGAGCTGATCATGATAATCATGGCTGCTATTGATGTGCTGTGACCCTGACATGGGGAAAACGCATGCTCCTCCCTCCGTCTGCCTCTGAATGTGAGAGAGAGAGAGAGAGAGAGATTCAGGATTTTTTTGTTTATGTTGTCACCCTGCGAATATCAGTGAAGTGTCTGTGTTGATTTATGTGGCCGAGCAGCAGCAGCAGTAGTGTGTCTGTCTTTCTGAGTAGAAGGAATGACACTCTCCTCCGACAGCGTTAGTATTAAGCTAGAATTATCCTCGCTCTGAGCAGTCGTCTGCCACAATGGGCCTGGTAAACACTGCCAGTGTCCCTCGCTTTTATCAGGCGCACAGAAAAAAAAGCCTTAAACCGTAACACAGCGATATTGCAGTGGACAATGGCAAAATACCTTCATTTCCATTTGAAAACAAGCTGTCTAGCCCCAGGCGGACCTAAATTGCCGCATCCGTTTGTTAATGTTCCTCAGTTTTGCAATTTAAAAGTAATTACTTCGTGTCCGAATGAGGGAATGAGGTCTGGTAAATAGAGTTTGGTTATTGTCTTGGCTCTATTGCACCCCACTGTCTTAGATCGAGCAAGATTGTGTGTGTGTGTGTGTGTGTGTGTGTGTGTGTGTGTGTGTGTGTGTGTGTGTGTGTGTCTGTTTGTGTGTGTGTGTTTTTTTTTTTTCCCGGCACGTACTCGCCACATGTCATGAAGGAAAAAAAAAAAAAAAAAAAACGGGGTGGTCGGCAGGCCGGGCGCTCCACTCGTCGACGGCCCTGTCACTGTCATATCCATTCTCATTACGCCGTGACATTCAGGTGCGCACACACACACACACACGCACACACACGTGCGCGCACACAGATTTCTCACACAAACACATGCTGGCTGAATGTCAGGCCATAATGAAAGTGGATATGAGCGAGACAGGTAATTCACTGTCGAACCCGCTAAAGACACACCAGAAGAGAAGTGGGTCGGCTTCATTGTGTTGTATTTGTGTTGATTTGTGTTTTACATTATTCACTCCCTTTATAAAGACTCATTTAGCTCTCAGCTCCACCTGTGCTGAATTCCATCCACACTGATTTCTCTTTCTGCTTCTTTTTTTTTTTTTTTATATAACACGTGACACTACAGGCCCACTTGCACATTTATTCTGCCCTCACACACACACACCAATAAATACACAAGCATTCAAGCACATTTAGACGAGAGCTTAACTAGAGCATGAGAGAAAACAGAGCAGTGTCTGTTTAAATAGCGAACAAACACATCTGTCAACTGTAGTAAAGAGAAGCGACAGATACAGAAAGACTTGCAGTGGAGGGAAAATATTAGATTAGATTAATCAGGGGCTGATGTTGTATAAGACAACATGTAAGACTGGATGAGCCCATATGTTTGGCAACAGAAGGAGTCGCAGTCTAACTTAAAGCCTTTGCGCTCCAAGTCAGTTTATTGTGTTTAGTAACTGTTTGTGACTCAAGACTTGTGTCTTTATATTCATATATTAATCTGTAGCAAGTGGGAATTATTTAAGGGTTTTAAGGTATAACTCACAGACCAGAGATGCATTTACAAGCCCAGTGTGTATGAGCACTAAGACCAGGAGACATATTTAAGGTTTAAAGGTCCCATACAGTCTAAAGATAGATGTTAAAGGTCCATACAGTCTAAAGGTAGATGTTAAAGGTCCCATACAGTCTAAAGATAGATGTTAAAGGTCCATACAGTCTAAAGGTAGACCTCCATGTGGTCTTTGATTATAAAGCAGGTCTAGGTTCTATATTAATACAGTGAAAGTATCAAAGGTCTCAGTCACAGAGAAATGCTCACAGCCTGTATCCAGAAACTGAGCCTTAAAACCAGCCGTCAGGACTTCTGGAACTTTGTGATGTCACAACAAAGCAGCCATCACCCTCAGCCACACTGAAACAAGTCCACCATTCAAACCTTTACAGGATTTGAGTGTTTTACCTGAAATCTGCTATATTTTTATTGATTCACTCAGAAAACAGTCAGCCAATCAATAGAGACTCTCTAAGCAACAGTGAACAAACATGGTCAGAACTATAACTCTGTTCATGACCAAGCTTTTCCTACGTATTTGTAGCTAACACAGAGAAACTCAAACTTGCCGTGCAAACTCCTCGTGCCGTCCTATTAGCAGTGGCGGATCACATGGTTTGACATTTAAAGGCCATGTGAGCGGTAAATAAATGAGCTGGAGAAGGTGGAGAGCACATAAACTCCTCTGAAAGCTATGAGAGATTGATTTTCAAGGTAAACGGACCGGAGCTCATAAGTTCAGTTTGCGTGAGTGCTTCTAAGCGTTTTGGGGGAAAGATGGGAAGAGATGCGTTATGCTCTGTTCGCGGCCGTCTCCGAGAGTCGGCTTCAGGGGGGGGAGCGCACTCGGGTTTATTAGCCGAGTGAACTCCTGGTTAAGTCGAACGCGAGTGTCACAGACAAAAGTTAACTTTTTTTTTTTTTTTTTTTCTGTGTGTGTGGACGATGAGACGAGGTCAAATCGCAGCCTGAATCAGCTGCTGACATAAGCTCCGCATGCTGTAATTACATAATTACAAATGCTGATGCCATAATTATTCCAGGTGCCTGCTGTATCATTTGCAGCCTGTAGGTTGTCATGGCACCAGCCTGCACAGACCCACCTGTCAATCAAAGGTGTCGTCTGATGTCAGGACACCAGACATGCGGCGCAGATCACATTCCTGCGTCTGGAAAGTTTTGACGAGGGACAGTCGACCGTCTAAACGACATCCGTTTGTGTGCAGCGCACGGTGTAAAGATGTGCATCTGAAAGTGGCGTTTTTCTGGAGTAGATTTGTCAAGAAACAGACAAAAATAGCGTCTCAGAAAAGAGCGTTTTTCCCTGCAGAAGCATCTCCTGGTGAGAAGGGTTCCTGTGAGACTGCAAGCACTTTACTTTCTTAAGATGTGAAAAGTTGTGCAACCTGGGAGACATCCCTCCTGACATGGTGTCAAAAATACAGATGCTACAGCACCGACATTGAGTTAATGACGTGTTATTATTAAAATATATTAAACTGGAGACTATTTAAGACAAAATAGTAACATCTTTTTCAGGACAAGGTAAATTACTATTCCTCCACTGGATAACAGCGTTGCCTGTATTTGTATTTTTAAGCAGTAACGACATTCAGGAGACTCATGAAATATTGTGATGCCCCTAGAGAGCCGAAGCCGTCGTGTCGCCCCCTGCTGTTTGTGTTCAAAAGTAGCCAATTCCAAACAAATCGGATGGTTTGCAGACTTAGTTTTTACACAACATGAGGTATAATTGGACCCAGCGGCAGGGTTTGCACAGACAGCCCATCAGCAATAAATACTTTGAAACATTACAGGCTCGTCAAATATTTTTACAGAGGAGAGAACTGTGCCTCAATGCAGCTTTCAATTTCTGCAAAAAGAAACAAGTGAGAGCTGAGGGAAAACATCCTGTGTATCAGCTTTTTTAAACAGAGGAGATTTGCCTCAACGTCTCCTCTGTGTTGCCCTGTTAAATTTATAAACCTTGGTCACTGGTTTTAACTGCAAAACACTGGCTGAGCAGCGACTTTGCCACATCTGTTTAAACTGCAACCAAAAACATGAATGCTTTAATTAAGAAGTTAGTCGGATTAAATGATTTCATGCTCTGAGACGCTGTGATCTGGTGTCAGTCTGCACACAACAGCAGGACACGCGGTAATATTTACAACTGATCTGCTGTCCTGTTTCCAATCAGTGTCAGTGCTAACCGCTGTTTCCTGTGAGTGCTTCACAATAAAAGCCATCCTGTCTTTTTCCAGTTGGAGCTTCTCCAATGTGAAACTGAAACAGCAGGAAATTATGTGTTTTTATGGATGAGATAAATCACTAATGTTGGATTTCGCGGCACAGGAAATAAAAGTGAAAACTACAGTAGATGGGTAATTACAGAATATCCATCTGCAGTAGGAATCACAAATGCATCAAAACTGTTATGTGATTTCATGCGATGCGTGAAAATTTGATCATCACCTCAGTAAAAGCATGTGTTTCCCTGGTCAGTGACGTTTCATCTCACTCGTGGCTGATTAGCTCTGTAGTCGCACAGTATTTGATATATGAAAGTTCAAGCTGTTGCTAATCTATGATGAATTATTAAAAATACCCCTACGGTAAAATCAATGGTGATTTGTTTCTGTGAGCGAAAACCAACAGATGGCATAAGCTGCCACTCTGCCTCCACATGTTCTCATCATTTAAGGGCGAAGTTGACCAACGGGCCGATTGCCTGAAAAATGCAGCGTGTTGCTTTAAAGCGAAGCCCAGTTTTTCAGGGAGAGCTGGCATTAGCAGGCGAACGGGGCCCCCTATCCCTTGGCCCCCTCTCCCAGGGCAGGACTCTCATTCTGGGCTGAATTTCCCCCGGCTCGCTGGGTGTCAGCTGGAGTAATGAGATATTTAGCAGAGAGGGATAGGGAGCTCCTGTCTCAAGGGGAATTGACTGCAGTGGCGAGGCCCCCAGACTGACACTCTCCCTCCGAATGCAATTCTCCCATCGTCTTCTCTCCTTTATCTGTCGGCGGTCAGAATAAAGAGGCGAAAATGACTGTTGGAGTGACGGAGTAAATATGGCCGGGCCGCCGTCAGACAAGAGACACGCTCGTTCGGCTGATAAAGTCGAGCCCCGGCCCTCGGACGGGGGAGTTGTCTGGTCGCACACGTGGAAAACGCACACATGCAAGTACACTGTAAAAAAAAAACAAAAAAAAAAAAAAACAACCAACCAGGCTCTGAATTAGTTGTTTCCACTTTCACTTCCAGACTGTGGCAACACTAGCTTAGCTTGGCAGGTTATTACTTTCAGAATAAGTCGACTATGCTCAGAGACAATTAGGAGAAAACAGTTTAATACAGTTTTAGCCTGTTCAACACACAGCATGTGTCTGGATGTGAATGGATACAGTTTAAATGTAAGAACAGTTTTCAATTTTCCTTTTGCCGTCATCATCACTACAACCACTAGATGTCGCCAAGCAACAAAAACCAAAAAACTATGAGGTCATAATAACCTGCTGACAGACGACCAATGGGCTTGGTCGTCTGTTCCTAAGAGACAGGGTTGGTCTGAGCGACCTCGTCTCAAGTCATCAACAGAAAATGATTTAACAACAATTTTAGAACTGTCCCTGAAATAATTACAGATAATCAACATTTTTGATGCATCCAGACTCATATTAGATACATTTAGGAGGGAAAATGAGCCTCCATCGTGACATTGTCTTCACTTTAGAGGGTTTGAATCAGGTGTCAACCCTCCATGACGTCACCCATCAGTATGTGAGCTGCTGTTTTGAAGCCTCCAGTCCATCTTGTAGAAACCATGTTTGGAGGCGAAGGTGGAGCTGAGGAGGAGTGAGGGGTGGATCTGACCTGCTCTGTACTCTATCCTGATTGGGTGGTACAGTCTGTCAATCACAGTGTAGCCACGCCCCCTGATTCATCCCCTGCTTTGTGGTCTATTTCCCTCTAAATGGACCATCATTTAAAAAATGAACATCATGTTGTATTGAAGACTTGAAACTAGAGACTGAGACCATAAACTCATTAGGAAAACGTTTACTGAGCTAATAAATCAAGGGAGAAGTAGGGACATTTTCCCATAGACTTCAATACAATCTGACTTCTTTAACAACCAGTTGAGTCGCCCCCGATTGTCATTAGAGAGAATGAAGGTTTAAGGCTCTTCAGCATTCGTTTCACATTTTTTAGACCCAGAAAATATACAAAGGCTATGATTTGAATCTAAATGAAATGCATGCTGGGAATTTTTACTGATGAGCCGACTAAGTTTCTGATTATTGCTTAGACTGTGAGTTAGTGATGAAAGATAAGGCCGATCCACAGCCTGTGGTATATCCACCTGTGTTACATAACAGTTGCAGACTTACATCCATACAGCCCGAGTGTAGAGACACCAACGGCGTCTGTACTCGCACACACACCTGACACACACCTCAGCTCCGACTGTGCACAGTCACCAAATCCCTCCTCTCCCCCGCCGAGCGCCGATCGTGTCTCAAACTAAATGTTTCAATCAAAAGGTTTTTATTCTCCTGTGGCAGATTGCCTTTGTTTCCAACGGATTTGCCGCTAGTTAGGCTTTGATTGCAGCGTGTGAGTAACGGCGCCGTGTGATAGATTATGACTTAACGTTTCAGCAGAGCTGCAACTTTAATCAGGAGCATTGTGGACATTTTCTTCTTCTTCTTTATGGTATATTTGCAAGATAGTGTGTGTGTTCCAGGTGTAAGATATGTTACCCACCTTGAGTGTGTGTGTCAGAGAGTTCGTTTATCTTTCTCACACACACACACACACACACACACACACACACACACACACACACACACACACACTGCAGCTGTGAGGAATAGAAATCTGGTCAATTACACTCGTTCCCTCTGATTGTCCAAATCTCCACATCTTCCTCTTGCCCTCTCCACCTCTCTTCTGGACATCCCAATCACTCCCTCTGTGTAGTTTTCTCTTCTTCTTTCACTTTTGCACACACACACACATACACACACACACACACACACACACACACATATCAAGTCTTTCTTCATATAAGATGATGAAATAGTTGGAGAACACAGGAAATCTGTTTCTGGTGAAACCCTTCTGGACTCAGAGATAACTGAGCCCTTGTGGGGGAAAGAAGAAAGCCCCACTGGCTTTAGAGTCAAGTTTCCTGTGTGACTGTGTGTGTGTGTGTGTGTGTGTGTGTGTGTGTGTGTGTGTCCCATGTCACTGTGTGTGTGTGTTTGTAGTGTGTGAAAGTTTTAATTGAGAATAGATTTTTTTTTTTTCGTTGCTGGTGTAAAGTTTGTTAAAACAGAAGTGTGTGTGTGTGTGTGTGTGTGTGTGTGTGTGTGTGTGTGTGTGTGTGTGTGTGTGTGTGTGTGTGTGTGTGTGTGTGTCTTTCATTTGTTCTTCTTTATTATAAACACACACTATTTACAATCAATCATTTAATTATATAAGTGAACATTATTTTAATGTGTGTGTAAAGAAACCTAGTTCTCTAACTATCCTTTGTCTCTTCTTTCCCTTTCTCCTCATCCTCCTCTTCCTCTTGTTTTCTCTTCATCACCCCGTTGTCTTTTTTATTTACTCTTCCTCCCCTCTTCTCCTCATCCTCCCTTCATCCCTACTATCTCACCTTTCCTCTCTCCTCTCCCTTTTCATCTGTCCTCTCCTCATCTTTCTTTTTCTTCTACATTCTTCTTTTCTCTCATGTTCTTTCATTCTTGTCTGCCTTTCTCTCTCTTCCTCCATCTTATCTCCTCTTCTCTCACCTTTTTCAACCTCCTCTCCTCTCTCCTTCTCTATTCTTTCATCTTTCCTCTTTTTTCTGTTTCCTCTTCTCTGCCTTTTACTTTCTTCCTCTCTCTTCTCTCCTCCCGTTTTGTTTACTTTCTCTCTCTCTCTCTCTCTTCTCTCATTTTGTTTCCCGTCCTCTGGGTTTTTCTTCTTCTCTTCCTTTCATCTCCTCCCCCCTCCCTCCCCTCCTGCAGGGCTGCTCGTCTCCCATCGTGGTGAAGTTCGCCGACACGCAGAAGGACAAGGAGCAGCGGCGTCTGCAGCAGCAGCTGGCACAGCAGATGCAGCAGCTCAACAGTGCGACCACCTGGGGGAGCCTGACCGGCCTGGGCGGCCTCACCCCGCAGTATCTGGCTGTAAGGAGAGCCGCCGCGTCGCCCACCTCCACCATCACCTCCTCCACCCCTTACTGCAGCCCCATGGCCAACGCCGCCGCAGTCAGTGCCCCGACCGAACGCATTCAGCTCGAAAAGTCCCAGATATACCCTCACATTCAGGCTTCCCGTCTTTTACCTCCCTTCTTTCTTTTGTTCTCTAATTCCTCCTTTAGCCCTGCCATTGTTCCCTCCCTCCCTCCTCCTCTGGGGAGTGTAGCACACTGAGGAAATGAGGTCTCTGAATTGGATTTAATGCTGACAGAAGATAATATTTTATATTTAATATCTCAGCATTGGAAGGACACAGTGTGTCTCGCTGTATTTTATTCAAAATTCTCTATTTAAACTAATTCTAATAAAAATGCAAAGACATATTTAGGAACAACGACGTCTGTTTATGTTAATTTAGGATTGAAACGTTGATCTTCCTATAGAAAGCCAGACAGGACAAAAATCTTCTTCCTCTAATTGTGTCTGTTTTGAACTGTGTATTGATTCTACTCATCCAATTTCTACTGCTCAAATAATCATGTCAACATTAGAAAGAAATTCATTTTAATTACAAAATTATTGTCATCTTTCATCAGCTGTTTCTGTTTATATGCCAAAAGAAAACATAAAGTTGATCATCAGTCTATAGTACTGAAAACATCAACAGTCAACAACTTCGACACTGTAGTCAGTAACCATAGCAACCGTAGGGTTTTATATCTGGGATGTAGCCTCCGTTATCAAAGTCTTGCCCCGTCATTGTGGCTCAAGAATGTAGCACCTAGTGGACAGTGAACAACATCTATACAAATCACAACCAAGTGTCAACCCACCGTGACAACGCCCATTGGTTTGAAGCCTCCATTTTGTAATTTGGTCGTCCGCCATCTTGAATTTTGAACATCGACAAAAATTAACATCATGTTGTATTGAAGACTTGAAACTAGAGACTGAGACCATAAACTCGTTAGCAAAAAGTTTACTGAGCTAATAAATCAAGGGAGAAGTAGGGACATTTTCCCATAGACTTCAATACAATCTGACTTCTTTAACAACCAGCGCAGTCGCCCCCTGATGGCCATCCATTTTTATACACAGTCTATAATCACATTTATAATCACAACAAGTTAGAGAAAAATAAATAAATTTTTTAAAAACACGACTGTTGCCACTGTCTGTTTTGGACTTCGGTGCCTTCGGTGTCCAATGAAATCCCTTACAATTCAATTCATTTTCAAAATTTTGGAGGATTAACTTTATGTTTTTAAAATTGTTCGTTTTCATCTTATGAAAAATTAACATTTCGGGAAAGTTTGTGGGATAAAAGAAGAACTCGTCAGGGGCCAGTAATGAGCCCTGAGGGTCCACTGACCTGCTGCAGCAGAAGCTCAGCAGTTGATTGGTTCGACGGGGAAGTTTCCTCGTTTCCTTGTCTTCAGACACCTCATTCCCTCCCTCAGCAACCTTCAACCTTTTCCGACTCGATCTCCGGACTCCTCCTCTTGTAGAAAGTTGTTGCGCTGACCCTCCTCTCATTTCTCCTCATGTCTCCAAATTAACAGCCCAGACTCCACTTTAAAATAAACACCTCAGACGTCTGTGATTTCAGTTGTGAATTTTGTTTGATCCTAAGTGCAATTTGCACCTGTCTGGAAAACAGAGCTCAGACAAACATTCCTCCTTTACTGGATATTGATTTATTTTTGGGCAATAAGAAAATAAAAAAAAATAAATGAGATAAGAAGTGTTTTGTGAATTGGGCTCCCACATTTTTCAGCTCTTTCTCAGGCTTTTTGAAAAGATTAAGCTCTATTCTGGAGGAAAAGAAAAAAAAAAATCACACACACAATAGAAACAAGATGTTAATTTGCTGTTAATTCGAGTCTTTGAAGGATGAGTTTTTGACAGCATCAGTATTCCACTTTTGTTTTGGAATCTAATTAGTCGGCTAGATTAGAGCTTTCATGCTCAACTTGTCTGAGAGAATCATGGTGGAATATAAACAGCGTTTGCTTAGAGGAGAGATCAAACTATATTAGCAGCTCATTTACTCATCGAGCACTGATGCAAAAACCACATTGCTAGACCCGCTCATTACGAGTTTAGCTTCCCGTTGTAGCATTGTATGGACATGAATGAAGCTTTCTGTATCCACCCAGCTCACTTTGTTTTCTCTGCCTTGTCTCTCTCTTTTTCTCTCTCTTTCTCTTGCCATCAGTTGCTTCAGCAGGCAACCTCCTCCGGTAACCTAGGAGCCTTCAGCGGGATCCAGCAGATGGCCGGTGAGTCAAAAATCAGTCGATAAACTCCCCTGAAAGCACGATCTACCGCGGCAATGGACTCTTTGTTGCACCTCTCTTGTTATTTTTTTCACAGACTTCTAAAAGAGGACCAAAGAGCATAACAGATGAACTCGCGTGGTGGAGTAAAGAGAGATCTTTGCCCTGAAGATTTATTAACTGTTGCTAAGATTTATCTTGATCTTTTAATGAGGCCAGACAAGAGTTGTGCCCTGGGCGTGTAACAGTAACACCAAGGCTTTGTCAGGGATGGATGAATCACAGAAAGGAGAGAAGAAAAAGAAAAAAGAAAGAAGTGTGGGGGGGGAGGAAGTGGAGAAAACAGTTAAAAGTGGGCTCTTTTTGTGGATTTCTGCAGGCTGGCGCCATCTACTGCTCTCATACAGCAGAGGGTCTGTGATCTGTCATCCCCTCCACATTGCACATTTCCTTTCAAGAGTATCTGCGTGTTCATGGGAAATTTTAAGCCTTTTATGGCCGTTTTAGTGCCTCAGTTTAAAGCCAATTCAAAGAATGAAATAAAGACAGAAAAGTTAATAAAATCAATGAATGTAGCCAGTGAAAGTTTTCTTTCCAAATGGGCCGAATAGGAGAAAGGACGCAAGGAAATAAGAGGGATGAGGTGAGGAATAAGTGGTGAGGAACAGTCTAATTCTCTTAGGTGAAGCTGATGCAATAAAAAATGCATATTGTATTAACCCAGTTCTGTGCTAATCTCAGCCTTGAGCGTGCCAAGGAGCCTCCTATTAAATGCTGAACAAGATAAAATCTCTGTCTTTAAGAAATATAATTTTTTAGGGCTTTAAATTGAAGTTATTTAAGACTTTCAGGGACCCGTGGATACTCTCCCGTCCTCCTCCTCTTCCTCGCCACTCCTTTTCTATTTATTTAAAGCCTCTTTTTTGCACCTCCCACCCTCTTCAGTCACTCAGTCTCTCCATCTTACCTTCCCTCCAGTTTTCTCCCTCATCTGTTCTGTCCTCCTTTGCTTTTCCTCCCCTTTCCTCTTCTTTGTGGGGAGTCACCCTTTAATTGTGCTGTTTAGTCGGTCGATAACAGGGGAAACAGGATGAGGGAGAAAACGATTGGAGTTTTGAAAGTGGCCTTGTGTCCTCCAGTTTCTTCTGTCGTGCTCTCTCGAGTGACATCGCCTTGAAATTTCCCTTTTTTTTTTTTTTTTGTTGTCTACTCTGCTGTTGAGCTCACACGCACATTATCCTGACAAATACACACACTCACATGGATAAATAGGCTGTGGGATTTGGAACCAAGGGCGAGTAACGTAGTCTGAATCTGGAGGTCTGTTAGTCCTCCATCTGCAAGAGAAAGAGAGCGAGAGATAGGGCGAGCATTAGTGATTGGCAGGAGATGTGAGACAGCTGAATGACATCTGGTCCCAGTCTTTAACACGAGGAGCTGCAGAGCTGAGAGGCTTCAATTACACCAATGAGCATTCAATTAGACGCAGCCAACGCCAGCCTGGTGCAGCCCAGCTCTGCCATACCGGCTGCACACACACACACACACACACGCACGCACACACACACACACACACACGCACACACACACACACACGTACACATATACACATATATGTACTCACACACTCACGTACCATCTGCACAGCCCGGATACTCTGACTCTGATGTGGGAAGTAGATTGTATTTGTCGCACAGTGTCTCTCTTTCTTTGCCTCCTCTCTCTCTCTCTCTCTCTCTCTCTCTCTCTCTCTCTCTCTCTGTGCGGCTTCATCTCTACTTTATTCCCCTCTAACCCAGTTATTTTTATCTCCTGCCTGCTCCTTTTCTCCTTATAACTGTCTCCAAAATGTATGTTCAATGAGGGAGATAGCCTTTGACAAATGCAGGGAAGAATTGGTGTAGAGCTGTTTTGATAAAGGGGGGGAAAGAGGTTGCACAGAGAGAGAGAGGAAGAAAGGGAGCTGCTATGGAGTCGTCTTTGTCATCCGCTCAAAGGAAAAGAAAGGAAGGGGACTGTAAAAACAGAGGAGGGGGAGGAAAGGAGGTGAGGAAGGGAGAGAGCAGGCAGGGGAGAGAAAAAATGGGAACAGGGGAAGTAAGAGAGTGGGAACAGGAAAGGGAGAAAACAGGAGGAAAGGGGAAAAGAAGGAAATGAAAGTGTATGGGTAAGGAAAGGAAGGATGAAGATAGAAAAGAGGGAATAGGAAAGTGGGAATAAGACAGGTGGGAAGAACAGGATGAAGGGAAAATGGAAAAAATAAGGAAAGGTAACGGAAACATTAAAGAGGAGGTGAAGTAAATGAAAGGGATGGTAGAAGAGAGCAGGAAAGGAGACAAAGAGAGGAAGAAAGTGGTATGAAAAGAGGGGAAATGGAAAAAGAGGGAATACACTCAGAATAGTAAGGGAAGACAGGATGGAGAGAGAGGGCAAGAAAAAAGATCTCAAGTGGGATGGGAGTGCAAAAGTAAAAGAGAAAAAGGAAAGACAGGAAGTGGTGCAGGAAGAGAGAGGAAACAGATGAAGGAAAGAAAATGCAGTTAAAGTCAACACAGCAGCTCAACGTGACGATGGAAAAACAACAATAGGAAATTTGAACAGGAAAGGAGGGTGAGAGGAGAAAGAGAAAAAGGAAAGGAAGAATGAGGGTAGAAAAAAGGGAACAGTGAAATGGGAATAAAATGGGTGGGAAGAACAGGAAGAAGGGAATCGGAAAAAGTAAATGGAGGAAATGAAAAGAGAAAGGGAAAGAAAGACCACGACAGGAAGGAATATGGAAGAGAGAGGAAACAGATGAAGGAAATAAAATTTAAAAAGAGATTTGGAGATTAGTTTACGTTGTAAATATAATGACGTGATATTAACGCGCTGAAGAAGAGCTCGCAGCCGGCGCCCGTCCGGCTCACGTGCGGCTTCACCTTCCTTAAGAAATTACACAAAAACAGCGTCTGAATTAGTGGGATTTGAGCGCGCGCTCAATGAATGTGTTAGAGGGAGTGATGGCGACGGCTGTTTGATTCCCACCTTGCGCACAAACAGAAATCCATTTCAGCTTTTGATGTATCAGAGAAAATTGGAGAAAATCGCTTTGAAAACAAGATTGGTTTTGGTTTTGGCTTCGGCGCACTCGTAAGTAAGCACAGATGAGTAAAGAAAATAAAATAAAATAAAAGTCACACTCCAGTGTACATGCTCATTACCACACGCACACACACACACACACACACACACACACACACACTTCCTGCCGCAGCAGCTCGTCTCCACAACCTGAAAAGAAGAACAGGGCATTTTAGAGGCTGGCATTTTGTTTTATTTTATTTTATTTTATTTTATTTTATTTTATCTAGCAGTCAGGACTTGTTATCTCGTTGGGGTTCGGTCATCTGATATCTTTGTTACAACCTCCGACCGTCCGAACAAGATGGATTCCTCTTCATGGTGTCTTGTTTGTGTGCGTCTCTTTATATGTGCGCGTGTGCGTGCCTGTGTGTGTTTTTCGTTCGTGTGTGTGTGAGTGTGTGTATTCCCATGGTACTGTATATACATCCAGACTGTATATACGACACATACACCTCACATTGACAGTGTCCGCCTTTTTAACTTGTACTTTAACAACAAGCTCATGAGTCAGAGGAGGCTCCTTCTCTGTGGTAAGACCAGCCGCTGCTGTTTTTACACCCAGGCCTCACAATAATGGACACACACACATGTACACACACACATTCACATTCATGAAACGAGCTGTAAGGCTGAGTTGCATTCACAGACGGTGCTTTATAGCCTTTTGCTTCGCCATCATTTAGGTGCTGGCGTGTCGTCATTAATTATGTTTAAACTCAGGCCCATATGCTGAAGCCACAGAGCAGATTAACACAGAGGAGAGTTCAGCCTGCAGGTGTCAACATGGAGTCTCAAGTATAACTAGAGCCTGACTGACCACAACAGCAATATCAAATTATGACAGATATAATGAGACGGACATGCACGTAGAAATAGCATTGCACGAGTTTTTTAAGAACTTTTATTCAAATTTACCATGAAAATTGGACTGATATCTCATATTTAATGTAATTTTAATAGCAAAATATTGGGCCAGTGTAAAATATCCTGTATTTTATTTTTATTTTTATTGTCAGGGACAGTGCAGGAACTGGAAATGAGCCAGGTTTAGCTTAAAAGGCTAAGTTTGATCTTCGATGTTAAAAAGGCACCTGCAGCAGCAAAACTGTCAAATCTCAACTTCAGTCTGTATCAGGCTCTAATCAGGACCCAGCGTTATAGACGTGACTTATTTATACAAGCTCAAACTAGCTGAGCAACAAAGGAGAAAGAGTCAAATAAAAAAAAAAAAAAGAAAGAAAATTGGCAATAAAACTCTTTTTTCTGTCCTTTCCCTCGGAGCTTTGCTCTAGTGCAGCTTGAAGTTGAACTAAATCAGTGAGATTATTTCTGCTCTAAACCCTGAACACTACAACAGCTGCTTCTACTGATTTAAACACATCTGGGGCTTGTTTGTGAAATCAGCTGTTGTCGTGTTTTCCTTCGCACACTTCCAAGACGTTAGGAGACAACACAACTCCGCACACTCCACTGTGATTCTCTTTCGCCTGCGGACACCAAGTCATGTTCAGTGCTGTCCTGTGGTTCACTGTCCCGGTCCAGCCCGGTCCAGCCCGGTCCAGCCCGGCCACGGCTCAGCCTCCCTCCCCAGGTTTGACACCACCCTCTCTGGCTCCTCTCTCCAGGTATGAGTGCTCTGCAGTTGCAGAACCTGGCCACTTTAGCAGCGGCAGCGGCGGCGGCCCAAAACTCTGCCAGCCCCTCCACCGCAAACCCCCTGTCCTCCAACGCCGCCTCCCTGGGAGCGTTGGCCAGCCCAGGTAACGCCGCAAGCCTCTCAGGTTGGGGGGTCCGACGCCGGGGGTCGGGGAGGGGGCCCAACGCCTGCCTACGTTTCTCTCCGCTCTCCACCGTTGCCATTACCAGTGTTGTCGCCCCACGTGATCCCCGGCACTTCACCGCCATCACCGAAACCATCAACCGACCATCGTTCCCGAAACATAACCATCTTCATTGTTCAGATCCTCGTCCGTGTTGTGGCACATTCCCATGGTGTGTGTTTCCACCGTCCATCTCGAAAGAGAAACCATGCTGTGTTGTCGATGCGCCGCCTCACCTCCTCGCCATGTGGCCACGCCATCCACGTGATACACGCACTGTATGTGTGTGCGCGTGTGCATGTATGTGTGTTTTGTGCTTCCGTGTTCAGGCCTGTAGATCTGTGGTGTCGGGGGTTTCTCTGTGTGTGTTTGTGTTGGTGTTGTGTCTCCGCTCATGGCTTTGGGGTTTAACAACTTACCAGGTCTGAACTGGATTCAGGTTAAATATCGCCACCTTCAGATTCCCTCTCTCTCTCTCTCTCTCTCTCTCTCTCTCTCTCTGCCTCCCTCTCTCCCCTCCTCCTCCTCCTCCTCCCCCTCCTCTCCTTGTGTTCCTTCTCGTTGCCCTCGTCTTTCGCTGCTGCCCTCCTTTTGACAAGCTCCCTGTTTCTGCTCCATCATTCTCCCCTTTCATGTCGGCTCGGCCTCGCTTCAGCAGCCGTGGTTTTGCTGTCTCTGTTGGAGCGCACTCCCAACAGAGCATGAATATGAAGAGCCCCCCTCCCCTCCACCACCACCCCCACTCCTCTCTTCTTCTTCTTCTTCCTCTTCTTCCTCCTCCACATTAACACTTACGCCACTTCCATCCCACTTCCTGCTTTCCACCAGGCTGGCATCAATGCCCGTCCTCCTCTCCTCTCTCAGTCTCTCTCTCTACTTTCCACCTCCTCTCTTTCATCCCACCCTCTCTCTCTCTCTCTCTCTCTCTCTCTCTCTCTTTCTGACTCTAAATATCAGTCACACCTTGAATGGCACACACTCTCAGGTTGAGCTGCTCGGTGTGAATGAGCGGCGCTATACTGCATGTGTCAATGAAAGTGGAAACGTCACCCCAGTCTGA
Organism: Rachycentron canadum; assembly: GCA_038496675.1. Classification (NCBI taxonomy): domain Eukaryota; kingdom Metazoa; phylum Chordata; class Actinopteri; order Carangiformes; family Rachycentridae; genus Rachycentron; species Rachycentron canadum. The sequence continues at coordinate 2,098,563 of CM076669.1, read as the reverse complement.
TAAATATAGACACTTCTGCATGGAGACAGACCAGCGTTTTTTTTTTTTTTGTTTTTTGTTGTTTTCTATTGTTTTCCACCCTGTGCCGACATAACGCTCCTTCTATCCCACCATTTCTTAATATATTCACTGGCAGTCCTGCTTTGTTGGCATCGCTTTGATGAGATCGAGGGTAAATGAATAGATGAAATCTTTTTTTTTTTTTTTTGTCTGTAAATAGAACCAGGTTTGAGCTTTGTGCACCATACTTCCTGCCATATCACCCTCCCACCACCACTGACGTAGCAGCTCATGTACAGTATGGCACACATTTCACGTGTGGTGTGCGTTCAGGTGTATATGTGTGTGTGAGTTTGTGACCTCACTCGTCGTCCGTCCGTCCGTCGTCTTTCGTGTGTTTTGATGTCAGTGACAACGGGACCAACTGGTCAGAAACCCGACGGTGCTCAAGGAAAAGACATTTAAATGGACTGTGAATGAGGGAGAAGGTTATTTGTGAGTGTAGAAAGTCTGCTCTGATTGTGCTCTTGCCTCCTTGTACATACAGTGTGTCTGCTTTTTTGATGTTTTGCCATCACAGCATCACTTTTTAAAGCTACCCTGCTTTTGTGAATATTTCTTGATCAAAACAAACCGTACAGAATTCTTTCCTTAAGCTGCAGATGTGTTTTCATTTCCATATAATTTAGCACACGAGGCTTTTTTATATGTAAGGTCAAGGTGCTGCAGCTTGTTAGATTAATTAAAAGCGCTCATTGTAACGTCAACGTACCATCACATCAACTTCAGTACAGCTGCATGAAAAAAATGAGACCACTGTAAAGAAGACTGGTTTGACTCAAGTGCTTCTTGTCAAAGTTTTCTCCATTCACACCAATTCTGCTTAGATAATAATAAACAGATTGTGAAGTGATTTCATCTTTGCCCAGACCCAAAGCTTTTTAGCTCCTATTGCGCTGGAAGAATAGCGCCAAGTTCCTCCGACCCCCTCAAAGAAATCTGACCAGACGAATCTTGCAAACATTCAGTCGGCCAAGGCTGCGATTGAGCTGAATTCAGCTCAGCACGGCTGCATTTTAATGAGAGAATGAGAGATTTTTAATCTGCACCAGGAGTCGGATCTGCATCAGAAAACACGCGGCGGCTCCGGGTTAAATACCATCACATCACTCAGCGCTGACACACGCACCCGTCTTCTAAAGCTGGTCGCTGTGTCATGGCCGTGCTCTCAGCAATCCCGAAGTAAACTTGTAGCATAACATGGACACTAATCAACTTTCCGCCAGTTTTTTTTTTTGTTTTTTTTTTTTTTTAGATCCAACATCCTGCGAACATTTCAAACAAGCGAGGGACTGAAAACATGACCTTCCTGCTAGGGGTGAAAATGTAGTCTTCTCAGCAGTGGTTTCATTTGTTGCAGTCATAACATAAATATTTCAAAATTCTGACAATTTGCTGATGTTGAATGGCCACACAAGCACCTTCTGTGTAACTTCTATAAAAGCCAAGCTGTGTGAAGCAGCCTGAGCTTTTAATTTGTATTTAAAAGGAAAACCTTCACCTCAACTCGAGGAACCTTGTTAAATGCTTGTATAACACGTCTGCCTCTTTGTCTCCTACTCTCCCTCTTTACCTCTGTCCTCATCCCTCCTTTCTCTTTTTACTCTCCTCACCCTCCCTCCCTCCTCCCTCTTCTTCTTCTTCTCTTCCCCCAGCAGCGGGCACCACGGCCAGCTCCAACGCCGGCGCCATGAACTCTCTGACCTCTCTGGGCACCCTGCAGGGCCTGGCAGGCGCAACTGTGGGCCTGAACAACATTAATGCACTAGCAGGTAGCGTCAACAGTGAGTATTCACCCTGCCATCAGCCACTCCACCTCCACCTCCACCTCCCACCATCCACACCCAACTGCAAACATCACAACCTGTGACTGGATACAGAGAGACAACAAAGGCCAACGACTCTGACTTCGTAATTCAAGCTATTTCTCATTTTAGAATTTCTGACGAATTGAAGTAAAAGATTGACTTTGTTTTAATTTGAACTACATATTTAACGAAAACAAAATAAAACAGAGCAAATAATTAATAACAAGAAGTAAAACAAATGTACGACAAACTCCACCGAGTTTGGTTCCTCCTGCCGTCTCCCTGTGTCTGCGTCTCCGTTTGGTCTGTAAATAAATTGTCCTCACTCTCAAAGATGGCTGCCTCACTCATCCATATTTCATCCATCCATCCATTCATCCATCCATTTCCTCCATCCTCTCCATCCGCTTCCTGGTTGTGTGCGGGGTTGTGCTTGCTGTGAGTGCTGGGAGTTGTCGTTCTGCTGTCACCTCACGCGACTGTGTCTGTGTCCGGGATCACGATGTTGTTATTTGTCTCATATTGTGTTCATTTGTTTGTGTCGCTGTTCTTGTTCTCTGTCATCTCCACAAGGGGTTTGAACATTAGAGGCAGCGAAGCTGCCAGTTTTGTCGACGTGCTATGACATGAATGTGACCATTTCCATGTGCCAAAAAAAAAAAAAAAAACAATTTCATCATTTTCGTGCCAAAATGTGATAATTTTCCTGATAAACTGACAAAATTAGAGTAAAACAAAGAACGAAACGTTACAATTTTATTCCAAAATTATGTAATTTGATGAAAATGTGCAAAAAAAAAATCTGAAAATACTATAATGTCAAAAATATAAATAGTGCAATTTTTTAAACCAAAAATTACAAATGTAATAAATTATATTCCAAATATACAAAAATTGACTATTTTCATTGAATAAAAGAATTTCATACAGAATTTCACGCTAAAACAAAATAAAACACGTTAAACATCATTTACAATTTTGCTTGTAATTTATGTACATTCATACAAAATATATAAATATAAAATAAAAACATACATGTAAAAAATATATACATGAAACCTCATCATATATTGGCATATTTGTCTAGCCCGTACAAATGTGTTTTTAAAGATAGACGTGTATAAAATTTGTCACAAAAACATAATAATACTGTATATAATTCTCTATGTATAGTTAAAACACACGTTACATCAAATAGGTATTTTTATATATATAAAAACACAAATCTGACTATAGGTATTTCGTATATGTTATAAAAATATATCTTAATATATTCCGAGGATGTATATATGTTATAATATATATGAAAGGCGACATAACTGGAAACATTCTTTACACATATATCTCATATATTAAATGTCTTTATGGGGAAAAAACAGTAGTTAAATACCAGACTTTGAAGTTCCTCTCTGTGAAGTGCGGTTCAGTCCAGATCCACATGCGTCTACCCTCATGTGAATTGTATTGACTGCACAGCTTGTGTGGTCTAGCAGCATCTGCCGAGCTGTGTGGTGTGTGTCCTGCCTTTGACCTCCGGGGAGACGGGGCTGGGATCTTAATCAGCGCTGTTATGACAGCAGAGATCCTGTTCCACCGGCCTCTTCCACCACATTATTCTCCTCTGACCTTTACCGCTCCTTGGCTGGAGTAGCTGTATCCGCTGTGTAAATCATATACGCGTCCACTTGAGCGCACACAGGTACAGAAACACAGGACACGCGCACACAGACGCACACAGACGCACATGCAGGTTCATCCCTCCTAAGGGAACGGGCCTCGTCTCGGCTTTCGTTTTGCATCCCATTTTATATCTGCTTACCCCTTCGCTCCTCTTCGTGCATTCCCCTCAGCCCCCACCCCCACCCCACCCAAAACCACCACCACCACCACCACCAACTGCCCTCATTTAAACACATCTAGGCCTTAATTGAATTGCAAAGGTCACCAGTGCAATTATTCCTGAATAAATGAGTGACCTATAATCCAGAGCTCCGTGGTGATAATTTATTTCACTGTGTCTGACGGTGAGGCGACAGGACACCGAGCCAATGTCAGACCCCCTCAGACAAGTTGCCCTCCGTGGTGATATTAAGCCGTTACAAGCAACTAATGAGTGTTACTGCTGCGTTCCTTCACTTTTTAAACTCGCCTCCCCCTTCCTCCCTCCATCCCTCTCTCCACGTGCCTGTCTTCACCCCGAGAGTGAGACGTCACTGGCTGGAAAAGCAGGAGCTTATCGCACCTCGCCGTCGATGTTCGATTTCGCCGTTCTGAATGTACGGGAAGATACTTCGAGAGGGATCCAGTGATACTTCTCCAAATGTAGCGGATCACGCAAACCGACAGTCGACAGGTTTTCTCTTATCGACACCTGACGCAGCTCATCTGGAATTTAAATTTCAGCTCGACAGATAAATCTGTCAGTTTGTCTTTTTACTGGAGGGACTTTAAAAATCCCCCACCGGCCTGTCTCGGATAAGCTGAGTTCACATTTTGGTTTATCAGCAGGAAAATCACCAATATTGATCCAGCAAGGCAGCTTCATATAAGGTATGAGACTGAAAAACACGAGAAATAAAGATATATATATATATAGAAATATAGAAAGTGAAAGAATAAGTATTTCAGATCTAAAAACAGCTTGAATATTCCATTTAATTCAAAAAACTGATGCCGTAGAAGCAGTGATATCACCTTTATTACGCAGTTTTATCCAGAAACCACGACTCTTCACTACCCATAATGCCCCTCTGTTATCTAGGCTCACTGGAGATGATGTGTCTCAATCATAATCATGTTCAGGTTTCAGGTTTTCACATACGAGGGATAAAAACAACACCAAAAAAAAAAAAAAAACATAGAAGAAGAAAAAAGAGGGAGCTGCAAGTCGGAGAGCTTAAATGTAAATAGAAAAAAATTATAATAAAATATTCACAATACAAATGTGAAACAGAAAAATGAATGCAGTTCAATAATACAAGTACGTACAATGCAAGAGGCGTCCTGAACGTCGCACATCACAATGTGAAAATGGAGACAAAGCCGTGCCGTCGTTAATGGAGTAAACGTAGCCCGCAGCAGAATGTAAGAGCGCCGAAGTTCAACCAGGGCCGAGCAGGAGCCGTGGGGGGGGGATTGTGTTGCTCTAGGTGGCGGCGACTCGTCGTGGCCCCTGCTAGTCGGGTAGAAAGTGTGTTTTCACGCCATTATTGTGCTGTTTCTCTTTTTGTCCTGCAGACACTGTGTCTTTATGCGTGTGCATGCGTCGCTGCGTGCTCTTTATCTCCAGCGCGCCTGTGTGCAGCTCTGGCTGTCATCAGCTACACTCATATTGTACTTTATTGTGTTTATACTAATACTGTGTGCGTCCTTATGTTTCTGATGATGTTAGCTGTTGTGTGTCGTGACGTGTAGACACAGTATTGATGTGTCTCTTGTGTGTGACGAGACCTGTGTGTAACTTACAGTACAGTCTGTGCGTGTCTGTTAAACAGTTGTGTACCTGTCAATGTGTGTGTTAGTGTGTGTATGTGTGGTTTAAAAAAAAAAAAAAAACACAACCTTCAGTGGGAGCGCTAATGAGTAAGTGCACTCTTCTTTCTTTATTGTTGGGTTTTATGTAAAGTTGCTCAAATGCTCTCAGGTATGGCGGCTCTAAACGGAGGCCTGGGCGGCGCAGGGCTTACCAACGGGACGGCGGGCACCATGGACGCGCTGACGCAGGCTTACTCAGGGATCCAGCAGTACGCCGCCGCCGCGCTGCCCACCCTCTACAGCCAGTCCCTGCTGCAGCAGCAAGGGGCCGCCGGCAGCCAGAAAGAGGGTCAGTAGCACATCACTGCTGCTCGATGGGAGCGCGTTTTCTCCAGGACTCTCACCCAACTAGGCAGAATGAGACATTTAATCCAGCCAAATCATTATTACTATCATAATAAGATTATTAATTAATCAGCAGTGGTGTAATGTCAAGGTAAAATGTCACATAAATCCCTTTTAGTGTCGAGCTTCTCTTGGACAACCAGAGTAGTGGCGATTACGTGATATGGACAATAAATATATCAACAAATACAATACAATTTACTGCTCTGTTGCATTTATAAAACCCAAGTTTACTTTGTTTTTTTTTTTTTATTTATCTTTGTCCAATCAAATCATTTTTTACTGACAATTGGAAACAATACACTATATTTGATACACATCCAATCATACATTTACTAACTGACTCTTCCTCTATTCCATTCAGTGCAGTCATATTTATTTTAAGCAATTATATTTATTCAAATGTATTTTTTTTTTTTTTTTTTTTGTATTTATAATGCTCCTATTTGTTCTTGAAACGCACCTATGAATAAAAAGTGGTGCTATTATTTATTTATGGTTTCAAGCTAAAAGACTAAAACATTAATTTTTAAATTTACTGACCTGGACCAAAGCATCTTAATGGCCACTTCTCAGGTATAAAATCAACTACACAATTTGCAATTATTTATTTATTAACTTTAAATCTGAAATTCACAGGGCAGATCGAGTCTGAATCGGTGCTTAATCAGACATCTTTATGAATATCGGCAATGTTTTGTGTTCAGCGGTGTTGCCACCTTCACACAGATCCTGAACGGCTGAAGTTAAATCTACACAAAAGCTTGAGACGACGGCGCTGAATACAAACCAGATGATGAAATGTCTCGTAAAACAAACACAGCCTCATACTGTTTGTTTGCGCGCTTCTCATCTCTGCTCCCAACAAAGATAAATTTGTAAAGATGCTGTCTTTCTTTGACAGTCCATCCAGAAGTTCAAAACCCTCCGGCGACACAAAGATGTGACAAATATTGGGCTTCATTTAGCTACAGAGGGCATATTTAATGAGTCTGAGAGATCTGACCTATTAGGATGATTAGGATGTGGGGTGGTGGGGGGGTCGACCTATGACACACAGCTGAAAGAAGAACGACTGAATCGCAGGAAAGAGAACAGGGAACTAGTTGTGTTAGTAGAGAGCAGAAATATAATTATTGAAAACCAAAAGCTTTCATCTTTGTTTAATGTTCAATACAATTGCAGAATGTTGTTTAAAAGCAATAACAAACTCAAGGTCATGAAATATTGTGCTAAGCGCTGTGCTTCAGCTCCGTTCCTATGACGACAGCACAGCAGTGCCAGTCGCCACAATGCAATCCTCCCTCTCTCTCTCTCTCTCTCTCTCTCTCTCTCT
>CM076669.1:2072125-2086506 GCA_038496675.1 Rachycentron canadum | reverse complement strand
AAATGGAAAAGACCCACCCCTCCCACCCCCCTCCCAAAAAATGACAACAATTTTCTCCCAAATGACAACATCCATCCGGGATCTGATGGATAAAGCTTTGGGTGCTCTCTGTTTTTTGTGTATTTGTGTAAAAAAAAAAAAAAACAAACGAATGACTGACTGTGTGTGTGTGTGTGTGCGTGTGTGCGCGTGTGTGTGTTGTTGCCTGTTAGTATCGACATATAACATTAATATCATTTTCTATTACAAAAACAAAAAAAATAACAAAATCAAAGCTAAAAAATTGCCAATGAAATCAGTGAGTGGTGTTGCTGTTCTGCCAGTTTGCATTGTTGTTGTTGTTGTTTGTTTGTTGTTGTTTGTTGTTGTTGTTTCTCCTGATTTTATAAAATGCTGTAGTGGTGTGGTGCTCTGGCTCTCTGTGTGTAACTCTCTCCTCTCCCCTGTTTTTTCTTTCCCCCTTTTAGAACAACCCATCTCCATGCCTGTTAGCTCATCGTTTGCCTAGCATGTCTCCGTGGCGTCCAAAAAAAAAAACAAAAAAAAAACTTTACAAACAAAACAAAAAAAATCCCCACCAAACAAAAAAAAGTGTCATCGTCCTCCTCCTCCCCCGTCATTGTTTTTTCTGATGTCTTTTCCGAGCTCACCTGATCATAACCTGGTTCTCCTCCTCCTCCGCCGCCGCCTACTGACCTTTTGAACTTTGAACTTTTAGCTTTTTTGGACTTTGATTTTTATGATTTTTTTTTTTTTTTTGGTTTGTTTGTTTGTTTTGTTTTTGTTTGTTTGTTTTTGTTTTGCATGTGACCTCATTTGGATCTGTTTTCTGGGAGGGTTTCAGGGAGGAAGGGAGGGAGGGAGGCGACATGGGAGGGGTGGGAAAGAGAATGAAATCAATGTGAAAAAGATATAAAGCTGCATTCATATGGAAAAAAAAAACAAAAAAAGACTGAGATTTTTATGGAAAAACAAAATGTTCTTTTTGGAGAAAAAAACAAACAACAACCTGTGGCAAAGTGACTTCCATTCAGTATGTTTTCTTGCATTATTTTTATTTTTTTTGGTTTCTTTTTCTTCTTCTTCTTCTTTATGTCAGCTTTTTTCTTCTTCTTCTTCTTCTTCTTCTTCTTCTTCTTCTTCTTCATTTAAAGTAAACTTGAAAGTTCACTAAAGGAATTGGCGCGTCACCTTGCTTCTGGTGCCGACGAAAAACAGAGCGCGGGCCAGAAGCAGTCCGCGCCAGTTTCTCTGAAATATAAGACTACTTCCAAACAGTTTTGAAAAAAACTGTCTGATCAATATTAGACTCTCTCAGAGCTCTCTAATGGTTTTTACATTTTTCAGGCAGTGTAAAGTTTTTTGATAAGGCCATTTTAAGTGGCTCTGTTTCTCATTCAAAGTCTATATATAGAACCACTTTTTTCTAGAGTAGTTTAAAGGTAAAAATAAAAAAAGACATTTGCCCTGTTTGGGGGGGAGAAATGCTACCTACTTGTGTCACCTTTTGCTGAACTGACTCACAGATAGACAATCCGTGGTTTAAATGCACATGATGAAATGACCTATATTTTCTACTGTTTAAATGTATAGAGGAAAAAAAAAATACTAAGATACCTGTAACCCGCGTTAACGTCGGTGCTTCTCGTGAGTTTAGTTGTGGTTTCATCACAAGTCTAACGGTCTTAAATGTCTCATGTTTTTCAAGAGAAGACTAAAAAATCAGTTTACTTGAACAATAGACAAAGCCTTTCATATTACTATAATAGTTACTTTTTTTCTTTTATTTTCTTCTTTTTTTAAGGAGTCCCTATTTGCTAAATTTCTTGTTGGTTAATTAGCTATATAAAATTCCTAAAAATATATATAAATATAAATATATCTATATATATATAATGTCAGCTTGTGAAGCATCAATGTCATTATTATTTTATTTCTCTCGTGGGAAACAATATTTAGATGTGTTTTGTTGTTCAGCAAAATGTCTTATAAAGAAAAAAAGACAAGATCAGTGGAGTTTAGTGCCAAATTCTGAAGGTACTTCCTGCCTAGCGCGTCAGTGTATTTCTTGTGAAATTATTTGATAACATGGGTATTTTATTATAAGTGTTTTGTATGGATCCCTCATATTTAAAATATAGATTTAAAAAAGAGTTTGTTAACTTGCTATTCTGTGGTCTTGTTGCCTGAAAATGTCATGTTTGCTTTTTTTCTTTGTAAAGATGTAAAAACAAAACAAAACAAAAAAAAAAAAAAAAAAAAAAGTGCCCATGTGTCATATATATATCTATATACACGCACACACGGACACACACACACACTCTCGTGCAGACCTCACAGTTTACTTTGTTGATGTGCATGAGAGCCCCTGAGTGTGAAAGCCTCTACAGCAACCGCTACAGCCCGCCAGCGTGCACGCACACACTTTAAAAAAACACACACAACAATCACGCACTGATATTTTTAGCCATTGTACAGCCGTTTAATTCATCAAAGCCTTACCACAAATCTTTGCACTCCTGTACTCTCTCTCTCTCTCTCTCTCTCTCTCTCACTCTCTCTCTCTCTCTCTATATATATATATATATAAAAGTATCTCGCACACACAAACACAGACATCAGGCTTCGGTATATATTGTTTTGATTGTCTTCTCGCACACTATCCTCCGCCATAAAAAATAAATAAATAAATTGAGGTGAGAGTCATACGCGAAGCCTTATTTCTTCAAATCCTCTTATCCCCTTTTTGTTGGGTTCAAAACGTTTCTGAGTTGTAGCCGGCGCCATTTGTCTCAGACGGCGAGGATCATTAGTTTTTGTGTATCACCTCAGACGAGCACGTTCGCTTTCATGATGTAAGCACAGGGCAATTCACAAACAAGCCTCGGTCTTTCGAGGAAAAAAAACATTTTTGAAAAAGCACACGCCGCCGTCGAGTAGTCGTCAAACACGGGAGGCGGGACGGTCCGGAGAAAGTTTTTACTCGTTTGATTTCGTCGAAGAACTTATCCTGTTTTGTTTTTGTTTTTTTTTTAAGTGGTTGTAAGACTTCTCCATATGTAAGTCTTGTGGTGTAATGGGCCAAAATCATGTTTAGATGCCAAAGTGTGTTACTGACATTCTCATAGTCAAGCCGTTTACATGGCACAATGTTGTCAGTCTATTCAACTGCCCCCTTTCCCCCCTCCCTGAAAGCCTAGTTTACGGTCTGCAAAAAAGAAAAAAAAAGAAAAAACGGCAGCATTATTTTCTACAGAAGCTCACCAGTCGCCTTAACCAGGGAGCGTTGTATCAGTATTATAAGACTCGAAGATGTTGTCAGTCAGTCAGTGATTTGTGCCAAGTCCAGGTTCACTTTTTTGTCCTCCCACTTGTCGAAGTCTTGGATTTCGCTCCTCGTCCGATCGGCCAGAGCAGAAAAAGCTGAAACGGCCGTTTTTGTCCTCGCAGCGGTGAAGGGGAAAATCGGAGAAAGAGAGGGAGAGAGGAAGGAGGCGTCTGTTTGAAGGACGCCGCTCGCTTTCCGTCTCGGTTGTTGTCTCCCAGGCTAAGCGGGGTTATTAGAAACAGGGCTATGTGGAGAGACGTCTTATTGGAATAGCGACAGGGGAAATAAAAGCACTTGTTGGTTGGAGAGGAAGGGTCACGTCCGCAGGTCCACACGAGGCAAAGACAACAGCCACAGCCGAGATGAAGGCAATACAGCTTTCATTATCCTCTCGAAGACCAAACCCAATACCAAACTTTTATCTGATCTCATGGAGGGAGGCAAGCAGACTTTTTCCTAAATGCAGTACACACGATGAGCAGTGCCGCAAACAGCCATAACTACCTGTATGGAAGCTGGACCGGAGGAAGTCCCAGTCCAATCAGTGTTAATGGACCAGTTTTCTGACCTGTGTGTGTGTGTGTGTGTGTGTGTGTGTGTGTGTGGGTTTCACGTCGCAACCGCTGCAACCGTCACAGAAAACAAAAGCCCATTGCATCCGAGAACAATTGCACATTTTCCACACCGTCACCTCGCTCTCGCGCAGCTCACGTCCTAACTTTTATTCGTTAAGTGTGGAGGCTACGTGAACCTTTCGCCGTTTTGACATTATCCAAAACATCGTAACCGTCCCGAAAACTATGTCGTAAAAAATTGCCAAATCTCACCGAGTTGCACACAGCCCGACGTCGCACAGTCCAGTGTGAAGCATCTTTGTCTTTGTTTCAATGTCGAAGCACAAGAGGGTCGTAGACGCAGAGTTTCTGTCGAGCGGCTCACCTCAGGGGCTGTCATCGCCGATGCTCGTTGTAATCTTTCTATCTTGTCACTGTTCACTTCTCTGTTCTCCTTCTTTCTTAATTATCTTAAGTGCTATTTATCAAACAATGAAATTTGAAAGGAAAAAAAAAAATTGAACTTGTCGTTTCTTTGCATTATGGCTTATGTCGAGTTTTTTGAGGAAAAATGTTTTGTGTGTTCTCTCTTTCCGTGACGTAAAAAAGAGCTTGTTGTCTGTAGAAATTATCCAATTTCTTTCTTTTCTTTTTTCCTTTTTTTTTTTTTTTTTTTTGTTTTTTGTTGTTGTTTTTGTTTTTCTTTTAATTCTCAAAAAGGTTTTTAAATAGTTTCAAAGTTATTGTCTTGAGAGAAGCCAAAGTCAATGCATTTCAGTGGATCCTGTAAAGCGTGATGTATGTTTGTTTGACAACACTTCGAAATCTGTCACTGGATGGGGTTTAAAAAGTACAAAAAATGCAGGCTTTCCTATTTCTACAACTGATTGTACTTATGCATTTTGTACCAGTGGAATTTTTTATACTGGAGATTAAAGGATACAACAAAAAAAAAAAAAATCTTAGAAAAAAAGCTGTCTGGCCTGGTGGTGTGGCCTGACCCTGACTGGTCCCCGAGTATGATTTCTAGCTGGCATCAAGGAAGTTGGCTTTTGATATAAGATTTTCTAGAAGATCTTTGGCTTTATTTCTTTCACTTCTTTTTCCTCACTTGAGTGTTGTTCTTTCTTTCTACCTTTCTTTCTCAATTCGTTCTTTCTTTATTTTGTCCGAAAACAGAGGGTAGGTGAGTGTCAGATCTTTTCATTTTTGCTTTATAAATAGTTCTAGCAGGTTTGTCTATACAACAGCGGTAAGTTTCATTTGACTTCTGTATTGTGCCGTCTACACGATAAGACAATTATAGAAAAAGAAGGAATAGAAATATTTAGTCACCTTCAGTGGATTAATGTATTAGTTTAATAAAGAGATCAACTAATTAGAAATTTTTTGCTTTTAGCTGTTTAGATTTTTCCGGTTTCTCTGTCCTTCTCTGTGAACTAACTGTGTAGCTGAAGCAGTCAGAATTATTTTTGTAAACGTATGTTCTTGTGTGATGCAGTTTTTTGCTTCTGTCTCCTATATTAAACCATTTTTCCTAATACTTGTCTCTCTCTGTGTTGTTATGTTCCAGTGGCTGTCTGATGTTGTACTGTTTCACAACCTCCTCCCTGCCATTCTCTCCCTTTTCTCTCTTTACCCTTTCTTTTTCATAGTCTCTCTCTCATTCTCTCTCTTTACCCTTCATGTTCGTGTTTTTTGTTTTTTTTTTTGTTTGTTTTTTACCACATAGTAAAGTTGACCCCCCCCCCCCCAGTGACAACTCACTATGCTGTTCTCACTTAACATAGTAAATATACATCGAGGTGTTTGTATGTATATTACTGTGGAGCCCAAGTCGCTGCGTGACAGTCGGCAAAATGAGTCGCAACCAAAAAAAAGAAGAAGAAGAAGCACGTTAGCTGGGTGTAGAAATAATTTGACATTTTGGGAAATTTGACTGAGAATTACTGAGTTGAGCTGAGAGGCCTTGTTATTAGAAGCTAGCTTGGTATTGTAGCCGCTACCTGTGGGGCTAATTGCTATGCTACAATAGTGGGCAACAGCTGGCTAGCTCCAGTCGGCCACAACAGCTCCACACGTTCCTTTCTGTTTTCTGTAGATGGACCCATTTCGTTCACTCAGGATTTTACGCTACTGGGAGCTAATAAGCTAGTTAGCTTGGTAGTGACATTACACTTGTTTGGCATTTTGTTCTCAGGATTATACATCATTTAATAAAATAAAGAGTTAATTTACAATTAGCAAGCTTGCTAACTGTAACTGTACACTTGTGTAGAATTTTGTTATCGGTAATCGATAATTTTGTTATCGGGATTATTCATAATTTCCCACGACAAAGATTGAGGGAAAGTTCTCAAGCATGCTAACAGTCAGCCAACTGTAAGATGGGAAGCTACTTAGCTTGGTCTCAGAGCAATAAGTGTAATACAATGACAATATGAAGGCAGCTTGGTCAGTTGTGCAAATTGAGTGCAAAAACAATTGCACTCTGTGGATTAAAGCACATGATTCAACATGATAATTAGCTTTAGCGATGCTCTGGGCAGAGGCAGGCCTATATTCCCTCTGTTTCCAGTCTTAATGCTAAGCTAACTGGGTGTCGGCTGTAGCTTCTTCTTCATGGACAGATGTTTGAGTGGTATCAATCCTCTCATCTAAGAGAGCGAATGGGCACATTTCCCAAAATGTTAAATTCAGACTTCAGAAAACCTCTTGACTCGCTTTAACCTAGCTTTTTTTTTTTTTTTCCCTCACAAAGTTCACTCAGAATTGGCTTCTCCCAGCTGTGGTGATACGAGCTTTACTCACACTGGAATTGGCTTTGAATAAGAGGGCGGAGTCTGAGTTTTCCCTCATCGGGCAATCGGCCCACGCCGCCGCCCCTCCTTACCTGTGCTGTCCGCTGTCCTGGGCGAGGCCTGTCCACTGTATGTCCACTCTCTGTGTCCGATCCACTCCCGTACTGTCTCACCGTCACAACTGCATCCCCAGTAGAGAGAGAGAGAGAGAGAGAGAGAGAGAGGAAAGAGAAGTCAAAGGTCAAAGTTTTCACCTTTCATTCACAGATATCCAGGACGGTTTGAGTGCGACGATTTAGACAATACTGGAAAAAAAAATAAAAAATTCTAATAAATCAGTCAATATGCAGAATCCCTCTAAAGCTGCAAAATGCAAAGCTTAATTTTTTTTTTAATGTTTACAACCTCATGCTACAAATATCCACGTGGCTGTACATTATGTGCTCTCCGGCACATTATGGCATCTTTTCCTTTCATCACTGCACCAGTCCACCAAGTCTGTTATTAAATATTGATTGTGAGGTTCAGGAAAAGGCATACAATAAACCTCAGTTATTGTCAACATGTGGCCTATAATTCAAGAAAATGTCTGCAGTTTAAGATTTTTTATTTTTTTTCTAGATGTTTTTTCTCTTTTTTTTATTCTATTTTTTATTATTATTATTATTGCACTTTGGATTTTATTCCCTCTCATAGAATCACTTAAAAAAAAGTGAATGCGGTCACGGAGGGAAGGTTTTAGGCTACGTGCCGAAAACAAAGTTTAAACGAAGGTTGTACACACACTCACACATTCTTCAAAGGCCCGGTGGGTCTGCTGTGGAAAAAGGTGAGTTGTCTGATGATGACTACTACATCAGCTGTTGCCCAGGACGCCTCGAAATTCAAGGTAAGGTCCACACAATATTCTAAATAAAAAGATTTTTACAAGTGTGGATGTCTGAAGGCCAACTTTTCCACTTGCAGCACTCAGTTTATTTTATTCTGACCATTTTTAAGCCCATATGATGTCAAGGATTCTGCTAAATTTTTGCCTTCTCTGAACTGAAAAGTCTTTGAAACAGCATTTGGGCCACGCAACATTAGAATTTTTCTTTTTTAAAAAGAAGATTTGAGTTACATAAAGAACCACATGGAACAATACACAAGGAAGGAAAAGAGAAAACAGCACTGAAGGATTAAGGAATTAATATTTGTCATTTATTTTTTAATAATTGCACAGTATTAGTGAAATGTATCCACATAGTCTTTGCTTTTGCGTTTTTTTGCAAACATTTCTTCTACCTGATAAAGCTTGAAAACATCCATCATAAAGCCTCTCAGCTGTATGGAATGAATAACATGAATAAATCCCACGATCAGTACGAGACTATTTATAGTGAGTAGGCAGCAGCAGTGATACTGGATCAATAGACCGAACACAGAGGCATTGTTTGCAGATGAAAAATAGAGGAGTCACGCTCAATGAAATATCAGAACAAAGGTGATGCTTTTGGAGTGTGGCAACAGAGCTGGAACTAATTCAGGTCATGTTTCTGCTGTGGTTGATGTGGATGTAGGTAAAATAAAGCGAATGAATGCATTATGCAGGTTTTTACGTTTTTAACCACCAAACCCCAAAGCGAGCCTGTTATTCTCATCTTCACAAGAGAGGTGCAGACGAGATGCCGCGAGGGGCTGAGAGCGCACGCGCTGACGCCACATTCTCGGTGGACACGTGGAAACTTCCTTCCTGTCAGGAACCAGACGGCGTGCTCTGTGCTCGCCAACGCCACAGAGAAGCAGAGCAAGTGGGCTGCAGAATCAGGATCACAGAGGGAGGATGAGAGGAAGAGAGCTGTTTGATTTGAGCTAATGGAGATTAACTGCCAGCACAGGCTGCTGCTCTGCCAGATCATCCCTGATGGAGTTACCCTAGAGAAGGGGTCAGGGGGTCAAAGGAGGTCGGCTGCACATATTAGAATTTCAAAATAGCATTTTTTATTTGTAGTTCAGGTGGATGAGAATCTAGTGCAGGAAAAGGAGCTATTTGTCCTGGTCACAACAACATCAGGGCCATAACTGTGTCTGAGGTCAGGTCCTTGACATGTATTTTATTTTTTTCATATCTGCTTCCGCTTTTCACACAAGGACACACTTCATTCAGGAGAGAAAATGGATTTCAGTATGTTCTTACAATTTCTACACACAGTTTAGCGGCATGCATGCAGCAGCCTCAATGAAATGACAACAATAAATGTGAAAATGAGGAGGCTACGCTGGCTTGTACACCGCAAACATGAGTTCCTTAACAGGTCCTGGTGGCAAAACCTGTTGAACACGTCACAAATTACTCATCCGGAGAGTGTCATTAAAAAGCTGCACATCAGGTTTTTTTTCTGGTAAACAGGAAGAGGATAACAGGAAGAGGACAGAAAAATCAAATACAATTTCAATATAATTTTGATGCTTTAACTCATAAAGACGCAGGAGCAAGAAGAAGTATTGATATATACACAACTGCATTAGTGTGCATCAAAAAACAAAAGTTAATTAAAATTAAATACTTTTTCAGATTAGATTATTTTAACCTTAAATTTTGCACTTTATGTTTATGTGTTGTTTAAAGCTGAATAACAATATTTATTTCAACTTTCAAGAAAAACAAAGGTTTGTTGTTTTTTTTTTAAACTTTTGTGCCATGGAATAAAAAAATAAAATGACTGAAGCTGAAATTCCAAATAAAGGCTCTCTTTGGTATGCAGGTAATTAAATTATAGTGCTGATCAAAGGAAGGCCGGGGAGACTTTTTTCTTCTTCTTTTTCTGTCTTTTTTTTTTCACATTTTCGCACCATTTCTCATGCATCCCTTTGAAGAAATGAAGTGACTCATTCCCCTTTTGTTAGACAAAATATTCACTGGATTGTTATGCTTATGCAATGCTTAAGCTTGTTAGCAGTGGCACGGAATAACCAGAGCAATATATAAAACACAACCACAGAGGGACCGCGTGCGTGCGTGCAGTGCAGCTGGATGTTCGGTGATACGCTGCTGCCATCTTGTGGCGTCAGCGGGAAGTAAAACCACGCGTCCGGCTCATCAAAACCGGACGTTGTGTGTGAAAGACAGTGTTAAGGATAATGCTGCTGCGTGTGTTTTAAATAGCAAGCTCTTTGATGAGATTAGCACAGTATACCATGCCCTTCATTAGGCCTGTTATTACTCACTGATGCGCGGATACGTCGGGTCTCAGATCAGCCGTTGGAGCTTTGATCTCATAACAAGTGTGTGTGCACGTGTGTGTGTGTGTGTGTGTGTGTGTTTTGGTGCATTTGTACTTATGACGACGGCATGAATGACATTTTATTCCTGTGTGCAACGACAGTTCAGTCACTTCCTGTGGATATGCACCACTGTTTTTGTAAAACAGGGTAAAAAAAAAAGGGGGGGGTAATAATCATTAAAATTCTGATGTTAAACCAACAGAGGCACAGCTGTCTGGATATGACATTTCCTCCTAGTTTCTCTCTCAAAGTTTCTTTCATGCCCAGGAAGCAACTTGTTTCATATGAGGGTTGATAACAATGGGGGTATTTTTAGCTGATTATTGCTCCTATTAGCCACAGAAGCTCTTCAGTACCAAGTTTTAGAGCAGCTGCTGTCTCAATTAAAAAAGCACTTTCTCTTTTTACCACATTGCTTTAATAATAGTGAAGTTTGACAGTGAATTAGAATCAGCTTTATTGGTCAAGTATGTTTGAACAGACAGGGAATTTGTGCAAAACATAGACAATAAATAATATACAAAATAGACAAGATACACCAATCAGCCATAACATTATGACCCTGACAGGTGAAGTGAATAACAATGATCACCTGGTTACCATGGTCACCTGTCAGCGGTGGATATATCAGGCAGCAGCTGGACATTTAGTCCTGAAGTTGATGTGTTGAAGCAGGAAAAATGGTCGAGTGTGAGGTTGAGCGACTTTTATCTGGAGAAGACATGGCACCAGGATGCATTATGGGAGGAAGAGCGGATGGTGGAGGCAGTGTGATGCTTTGGACGATGTTCTGCTGGGAAACCTCGGGTCCGTTCATGTGGATGTTCCTTTGACTCGTCCCACCTCCCTAAACATGGCTCAGACCAGGTCCCCCCCTTCATGGAAACAGTCTTCCCTAATGACAGTGGCCTCTTTCAGCAGGATAATGCTCCCTGTCACTGCAACAATGGTTCAGGAGCTTTGAGGAACAACAACCAGTTCAAGGTGTTGACTTGGCTCCAAATTCCGGGTTCCAGGTTTCCTCAGCCTCAGCTGCTGCTTCCTGTCTGTCAAGAAGTTGCTGGTGTGAACATGAAAACATGCTCTAAAGCTTATTTTGTTCAAAGAGCTGTTCTGGTTTAGCCAGTTGAACTACTTTTTCGATGTCTGACACCACTATAACATTATGATTCTACCAACACAAACAAATATCAGTCTCGCTCCACTGCCACTTAAATCTCTTAAATCAACTGTAAAATGGCAGCCAAGATGTCTGACCCTTTATTTAAGATCTTCACCACCTCAGTAATATTCAGGTAATGTAGATGTTCTGTGCTCTCTGACTCCAACTATCATCATATTCCTGTTTGTGTGTTTGTCTAAGTGTCACCGCGGTGTGCAGTTGTGTTGTGCACTCGTAGGTGGAACGGATGTAGAATTTGTTGCAGACAGCGGCGCCACAATCACCAGCTTAATAGGCCGTGAAATCAACACTCCCAGCAGAGCGAAGCCAGGATCCTGTCCCTCTCATTGCCCCCTTAACATGGTCACGTGACACATTAGGATAACAAATAGGCCGAAACGCCGGGCGCTAACAAGGTAAGTGTTGCAGGTCTGTACTGTTGGATACGGGACCATAAAACATTACCGTCACCTGATTAGCTGCTGGCTGTGATGCAGCTTCCTGTAAACTCAGGATGGACTGAGGCTGATCCGACCACACACCCAGATTTACTTTGTGCATCCTTGACAACTGACAGACATGTGCGATAAATGAACAAAACATGCAGCAAATGAATAAATCAATCCCTGACTTTGGATTGTGTCTGACATTGTTGCAGAAAGTCAATACTCAGATGTTGGTAAACCAAACTTAACTCAATTTATCTGCCTTTTTAGAGTCTGTTTGTTCTTTTTTTTTTTTTATTTCTTTACTTCTTAAAGCATCTTTGATGGCGTTTCCGGGCCAAAAACATATTATTTCTTCTCATAAATATTAAAAGCAGTGTGAACTCACGTGAATCCTATAAGCTTCTGTGCTTTGCTGTCCTTTATTCTCCCTTTTAGAGAAAACTTGCCTCACAGCAACCATTAAAAACAAAATATAAAACATGCAGTACCTAAATATGAGAAAGAAATAACAGAATAACCCCAAAAGACATTAACTGTTAAAATTGAAGTATTTTAGTCTCCTCACTAAGTTAAACTAAACACTGACTGAAGTTATGTACACTACATTTTGGGTTAGAAACCTGGGATTTACAGTTTACACTCTACAATATCAAAAGTGGGAACATAGTTGTACTTAAAAGGAATATTTAACTTTTGTTTGGACCACTAATAGTAATCACTTCTTTTTCTCTACTGAGGTTTTCGTGCTAACTAGCTAGCCCCAGCCCAGCCAGACTGTCTGGTCTCTTTCTGATCCCGTGTCGGTTCAGAAGCAGTAGCTGCACCTATCATAACCTCTTGTGTTGCGAACACGATGGCTGACGCTCGATCCAACCACGTTAAAACAATGGCTTTTTATGCTAACATTGGCTATGTAGCAACAGCAAAACTGACAAACATCTCCTCAACTGTATGTATCAGAACATCTCTCAGTATTTATAAAATACATCAAATTAATTTGGCATGTTTATCCCTGAAGTACGTTACATTAATGTAAGGTTCGATGTGTGTGTCTCTGTTTTCTCTTGTTCTCTGAGCTACTCTCCCCTTTTACATTGAACAGAGTCTTTACTGAGTCACAGATATAATGAGCTGAGGTTGAGCTGATTCTGAATATGTGGAGACTTGGGGACATTTTTCAAAAATGACAACTTTATAAGGCAAAACACAAAGGTAGAAGAAATGGAAAAGCCTTAATGCAGCACTAAAAAGGCTGAAGGGGACAGGCTGTAAATTTCAGTTCCCCTGCAGGTTTTTTTGATACAGACTCGAGGTCACAGTCGACCCCGTCCTCTTCTTTTCAGCAGCACGACTGTGTGTTTCATTCGAAAGCTTCAGGTGTAGATCCGGTCACCAGTCAGCGCTCGGCAGTCAGTAATGTGGTCTGCCGGGGGTGGGGGGGGTGGGGGGTTCAGTTCCTCTCTATAAACAGTATACTCTCTAAAGCAAATAGTGCAGTCCTATACCCAGTCCTCATTATACACTCTGGGTGTATGTTTAAGGCTCCTCCAGGGCCTCCCTGTCTGCCGTAACAGAAGTGAAACACAACAGCAGACTGGGCCTGGCTGAACTAAGCTGCGCCACACTGAGCACATTCAACACGGCGCTCTGCGGCTTTGTGTCGGGGCGGAGAGCCGGGGAATCTGCAGGATGTTCAGACCGAGACAGATTTAAGACTTTTTAAAGACCTTGTTAAACAGAAATCTGTCCTGTCACGATCGTCCCAACTTTCACGTCCCTTCCTCTCCTGCATAGGCTGCGCGGAAAGTCAAATTTAAAACTTTCACAGAACTTTTCATCAAGCTGCGTTAAATCTACTGCTGCAAACTGTTGTGTTTTTCCTGCCATGTCTTGATCATCCTGCCTTTTCTTTCCTTTACTTTCTCATTATATAGGTTTCACATAATCTGCAGGTTGCAAAAAGCCTTATTTAATAAAATGTCACAGTTCTTTACTTTCTTTTATACCCAGCTTGAATTGAATTTAATATTTCAAAACCTTTTTTAAGATTTGGAAAACAAAAAGAAAAAGATACCTGCAGGCAGCTGAGAGCTACTTTGAACAAATAACTGCCAGTTAAAGCCTGGCTGAGATCGTCCTGCCTTCCCTTTCGCTTTTCTCCTTTTCCTTCATGTCTAAGCTTCACAGCGGGAGCCTGCTGTGATTGTTGCACAAGTTTTTCCTTCATACCCCACCTGCTTTAACTCCAAAAACTAAAACTAGATGCTGGAAACGTCGAGACGTTTTGAACCAGACTGCTGCAAAACACAGCTCCCCCTTTCTCTTTCACGTCCACATCCACACCCAGACCCTTGTCCATCCTTCTTTCTCGTCCTCCTCGTCCACTCCCACTGAATCTCCTGCAGCCAAACGATGCAGAGAGCTAACACAACCGTTCTGCCTATAGAGGTCAGTGTGAACTTACAGAACCAGATTTCCCAGAGGTCAGCAGCCTTGCTGACAGACAAACAAGTTTGGCGATATAAAGATTATGTTACTGACTCTGAGCAGGCTCAACACTATCTACTTTGCATCTACAATATCACATCACCATATAATCTGTTATTCTATCAGAAAATAACTGTGTTGTTGTTATGTTAACTGCAGTGATGAAGAGTTCCTCTGTGAGAGGAAAGTTCGGATCCTCCACACGCTCCCAGTGTCTGTGATGATGCCGAGATAAGAATATAAATGAGACTGGGAGCCACAAGCGTCTGGGTAAACTTTATTTAAATTAGTCTCATACAGTTTGATTTAATTCAGACAGATTATGGGCATATACTA